>WJFB01001709.1:0-13174 GCA_009870185.1 Pygmarrhopalites habei
TGCTCCTCGCTGTATAAATCGGTCTGCCATTTTCCCTCTCAATGCAAATCTCCCGCATTTTATTTTTTTTCAATGTCATAATGATACTAGCTTTATGTAACAAAAAAATCATAATTTTTCAGTAACAACTTTCAGTGATACTACCGTGTCGCACTTTATCGTTGTCATCCCTGTACACTCTAGTCGGTTCAGTTTATCAAACTTCTCTGTGTGTGTATTTACTTTACTATTATAGAGGAATGATGATGAACAGTCTAATCCCCTCTCTGCCTCTGTCCGTGTAAAACAAGTCTGTGTTCCTCATCCTCCTCCTTCAACCGAACTCTCTTGTATTAGCTAAAGTGATCCTGTACAAAAAACGATGGGATGTCGTCAATTTTCCTAATTTATTGTCTCTCTCTTCTCTGTCAGTCGTTGTAGCAGTACAAACTGCATTTTTTGCAAAAAAGAAAAACTGTTTTTCATGTTGTAGTTTAGAAGGTGTAGAGAAAGTGAGGACATTCATTTGCACACACACACAGTCAAAAACGGATTTTATGAATGAATATGTAGTACTCTTCATTAATTTTACTAACGGATTTTGACATTTCTTTCAAAGTGGTTTTTTCATTCAATAATTAGAAGCTTTTAAGTTTTATGAGGGTTTAGATTAAAGGCGGCTCTTTGTAGTAATGAAGATGTACAACTTTTTAATTGATTCTTTTGGCACTGTGTTCTAGCTTTTGTGGAGGATATTTAACTAAACTATGTAATTAGCTAAATGCCAAATGTAGATTTTCATGACTGTGACGTACAGATTCAGTGAATTCACGAAATTTCTCTCTTTTAGTTCCTGCTCCCTGTCCGGGTTTAATTCACTGCATGTGTGTGTGTGCTGTTTGAGATTTTTGCATACACTTTTCATTGTCACTGAGTAATGAAGTGCGGATGCGAGAGTGTGTACTTTTTTCCCAAAAATGAGAAATTGATGGAAAAAATAGTGACGCACAACACTCGACTTTTACTCGTGTGCCGTGTGTGTGTGTGTGTTCAAAAGATAAAGACAAAAGAAGGAAACGAGGCAGTGAGGACACTTTACGAATGACTCTCGAGATGTGTGTGTGAGAGAGAGAGAGAGAGAATAGAATCAGACGCTCTCTTACAACAATGTAGGGTGAGAGTAATGACGTATTAACTCAGAAAAACAATTACTTTGGTTGTCATGTTGTGACGTTGGTTCTCGGTGTGCGTACAAGGGCTCCACACACACGCACATACACACAGTATACTGACACTTGAGTTTTTGGATTTTCGTTGAAATATATTCCTCTTCTGTCGTTCTCTCTTTTGGGTGGGAGAAGCTCGTTAAAAGGGTCGAAAGTGTGCTTTCTGTGCGGTTAATTTTTGTTGGTCTTTCCTCTCATACACCGTAAATCCTGTCGCTTTACCCGGATCTATATTCTTCATTTATCATTTGAAAGATCCCTTGGGTTTTGGGTTTCTATTTACGGTACACACACCACAGATTCTTTGTCTATAAATACAAGGAATGGCAGGGGTTGGCTGGAGAGAGGAGGAGGAGGAGGAATTACTGTTGAACTTAATGTTGCAATTATTAGGACGGAGAAACCATAAAGAAGTTGTTCCAATAGACCACCAACCAAACCAAAATGTGTGTGTGGAAAACCGAGTCAAATTTTTAATTGCTGGGGGGAAGAAAGGGAGAGAGAGAGAGTTAACTGTTAAATTTATTTAATTTTTTCCTCCATTTTTCATTTTCTCCTCTCAAGACTCATTTCTCATTTTTTTCTTCTCCCTCTCCTCTTTCTATCTTCATCCCATGGTTTTCCCTTAATTTTCTTTCATCGCATCCAAATCCGGAATCCTAGTAGTAACAAATCTGGTGGTAAAACCAAAACCAACTTTTTAAGAAATTTTTTTTAAAAAGAAAATCCTTTTCTATCTCTCTCTCTCTCTCTCTCTGCAATCTGTACACAACCTTCTTTATATTATTCTAACAGTCCCACACACACACACACATTCAGGTAGGTATGCCATAAGATGGAAGTCTTCTCCCTCTCCCTTATTTTTTTCCTCTTAGTTGGTATTCCAGCCTTGTTTTTCCTATTCTCATATATTATTAAGATGATATGATGCATCTCTGGAAAATCATGCATGGAAGGCGAAAAGGTTTTCATTTTGTACACACACTTCATATTCTCTCTCTCTCGAATGCCACACTTGCCGTTTGTTCCTCCGCTTTAATGGGTACACAGGTAAATGCACACAACACAATGTGTGTGTGGTGTGAGAGTGTGTGTGTGTTATTATTACCTCCTGGACTGAAGGTGGAAATGAAAAAAAGGGAAGAGACGCGACCCTTGACGCGACCCTTGTTCTGCTGTAGTCCTTTGTGTACAGAGAGAGAGAGAGGAAAAACCCGGCCCTCATGATAAAATGCCAATCGTGATTAACACCTTCATCTCTATTGTTCACACATTGGCAACAAAATGCCATACCATTTCTCTCTCTCTTCTCTTCTTCCACAGTGTACATAAATATCATCTTTTTTAAAAACTTCATCTTAATTCAAAAACCTTTCTGGAGATGTACAACTTCCAACGTTTTCATCTTTGTCTTATGTTTATAAATTCGACATTCAAGTACATAACAAGGAGGAAGGAATTTTAAGAATTAATTTGATACTTAATTCACATTGTAATTTAAAGATTTGATCAGATATTTCAGTTGAATGAAGGATGAAGGTTCATTTTTAATCTGTCACTCTTCTCCTCTGCACCCCCTCTACACTGCAGTCACAATTGAAATTAAATTAAATGGTTGGAATAAAAATGTAGATTTACGAGAATAAGAACCACTTTGTTAGGTTGTCAGGCTGCTAGTAAATGTTACAAAATTATTAGTGCGAAAGGGAGAGAGAGAGACGTCGTCATACAGATGTTGAACAAGCTTTTGTGATTTGGCAGTCATAAGCATTTATTCAATGCTAATGGCTATACACAGATTTAATAGTTTATCAAGTCAAAACTGTATAATCAAATGTACATGGATTCATAGTACTAATACACATTGCAGAGTACCAATATTGACAAGAATTACAAGTAGTATTGGTAAGGATGTATAGATAAGGATAAATTAACTCGTAATACTCCAGAAAGGTATATGATAAATCGGCTCTTAAAATTATGTTTATGATTTGATATTATAGAGTACAAAGTAGGCATGGGAAGGAGGGATGGGGATGTAGAATAATAGTCATGCCAAACCAGAATCATTAAAAAGAGAACGAGGTTTTATTTCTTCTGAATGGAAAAAAAAATTAATCGAACCGTTAGCGACGAGATTGATCGGAGAGGTTGAGGATGAAAATCAACTGATACATTTGCAAATCGACATTTTGTAATATTTACGTTTTACATGGGTAGTAAATTTAGTACAGATCTAACTATTATTTATGTATCGACATGACATGGAATGATGTAAAAAGGAAGCGAGAGACACGCAGAGAGAAAAGGGAGTACAAAATGATTAAGGGGAGAAATGAATTATTGTTAGTGTATTTTACGACTGTATTTGATCATTCTTTGTAAGACCAAAGTTGTTGTACTATTCTTTTGATGGCCAGAGAACAACAATAAAAAACAAAGGATATTAGTACATCTGGCTTTACCGCACTAAATAAATAATACAACTTAATTCCAACTTTGTTTTCTGAAATTATACTCATGATTACAAAAGGAGTTCATGACTGTGTCAAGTAGAAACTGAGATTTTGAAAATTAGGAGACAATTTTTTTAGAAGAAGAAGAAATAAGGGGTAACGTGTGTAAACACAATGAATAAAAATGATGAACTAAAAACTACACTGAAGTGTATTTAAGAGGAACTTGAATGAATAGAAAAAAGGGATATGTAGAGACAGAACAAGAAAAAATGCATCTGTGTGTCTCGGTTAGTGGAAAGGTGAAATTTGATCTTGAACTCCTTTTCGGAATCTTCTTGTCCGTTCCTTAATGGCTGTACAAACAAGTCCAAGCTGTCAACTTGATTATGAACTTAAGCCGTACTCTCAAATACCTTCAACTCCATTCTCCATGTCTGCATCACAATATTCATATCAACATCAACCCTTGTCCTCCTCTCTTTTGTATTTTAATACATATCCTCCTCTCACCACCATTTTCATGACAACATGGCAATGCACTGACGAATTGAGATACCTACTGAGATGTATGTAGAACTTATTTTATCGTCACAGAATGAATGAGGAAAACCTGGTTGACTGTCCTACTCTTATTTACTCCTAGGGTCTCTCATCTCAGCTTCTGGGGAAAAGCATCCCTGTCTCT
Organism: Pygmarrhopalites habei; assembly: GCA_009870185.1. Taxonomy (NCBI): domain Eukaryota; kingdom Metazoa; phylum Arthropoda; class Collembola; order Symphypleona; family Arrhopalitidae; genus Pygmarrhopalites; species Pygmarrhopalites habei. The sequence continues at coordinate 4,350 of WJFB01001709.1, forward strand.
CCTCCATCCCTTCATATAATAAAAACTCAAAGGATTGTCAACTTTGTCCTCCTCATCTCCTCTTTGTTTTGTACACACACAGGGGACATACTAGAGAGAGAGAAATCCTTTGGCTGCTCATTTATACTGTCACTGTCCCAAACAAATAATAATATACCGTAAATCTCTATTAAACATGGACACGGTTTCCTATTGGACTTGGAGACTTTTTCAATTTTATTAGCAATGTATTTTTGAGCTAAAGAGTTTTATTCAAAGTTGTTCAGAATAAAAAAAAAGGCAGTAGGATTTTAATCATTATTTGATCCCATTTGAATTTCTGGTGAATCTAAATCGTACGAAAGAGTTCGAAAGTAATTTAGTTGGGTCAAAATGAAGATGTACGGTACACATGTCAAATCTCTCTCGCTCTCTTTGTGTGGATAAATAAGAATGTCAACAATGAGAAAATCCTATGAGTAAACCATCATGGACCATATTAACCGTAGTTAATGCTAACCCACAATCCACACACACACACTCACATTGATACAAAACAAAATTAAGAAGATTAAACCTCGAAATTTAGCCCTTTTCCTCACAACACGCACCACCAATGTGTGTTAGAATTGTGTCCAAAAATATGGAAAATCCTACGTAAATAAAATCCGTTTGTTGTTGACGAGTAGACAACAGCAGATTAAAGAGAAAAAGGAGTGAATAATTTTGTACGATACAAAAGAATCTGTACCAATATAAATGGAAATGGAAATTTTTTTCTAAAAAAATTGTAAAGACAAGTACGGAAAAAACCCTTCAGGATCCTCAATTTCCCATTCCACCATTATAAAATGAGTATTATTTTTGTGAAATTGAGACGTACAATTACTAAGACGCGCAATTGATTTCAACACAGACTTAGTTAAACTTTAGAATTTATTATGTGTTGTTGTTGTTAATATATTAATTTTTAAGGAAGGTCGTAGAAGGTCATTCCATTTCCATTACAAGCGCAAAGCGGTGTAAATTAATAGCTGCGAAAATGAAGGAAAATCTTTTTTTTGTGTCCACCCGCAGACACGATTCCTTCAGTTTCATCCTTTTCATTATTTTATTAATGTGATAATGACTTTTCAAAGTCAATTCCATTTTTTTGTCTCCCCTTTTTTAAATAACCAATAAATTGATTATTAAAGTGTTACAAAAATTACTCTGTCCATTATCTACTTTAATATGTGTGTGTGTGTGTGTGGAAATAAATTGATACTGCGAATATCACACACACTCAATCTTGACCAATTTTGACGTTGAAAGCACAAAAAATTGGATTTTTTGGCAATCATGAAAAAAGAAGGATGTTAAAAGTAACATTCGTACTGTAAGAAGACATAAATTTATGCAGGAGAGGGCTAAGCACTTGCAATTTTGTATAATCTCTCCACACCACCCTCTCTCTCTCTCTCTCTCTTCCACCTTTTTTACTATAACTGTGTGTGTCAGTCCACACACAAGACACAACACAAACACACGTCCTCCCTCACATACACTTTCACAGAGGCATACACACACACAACAGCGCACAAGTGTAAGTATCATGAGAAGCTAATTATGCGAAAATTAGATGTAATGTTAATAGTATGGCATCAAACGATGAGACTGAATTTAATTAAAATATGTTAGGCTAAATTAGCTTTTGGCCCTTGGCACAACCAATGTTGAAACATGCAAACATTTTGTATTAATCTTCCTTTTTTTCGTGCTCATCTTTTTTCTCAGAAGATCGTCTCTTCTCTCTCTCTCTTCTCTGTCTTTCTGCCGTACTAAAAAGGCATGTGCAAAATCCTCACAAACTGTCTGTATCTCTAATAGCCATTTTCCTCACTCTCTCTCTTTTCCACAAAATTGACTTGATTTGAGAATCACAATTAAGTACTTTGCAAAAAATTTTTCTGTCGTCTTGACCAGTCAGAAAAAAAGAGACATGCAAAAATCACAATATCCTGCCACATCTCTCTCTCTCTTTCCCCGCGCGTGTGTGTATATCGGTAGCGTACAAATGTTTATCCAGTGTGTGTGTGCTTTGAGGTAGAATGTTCCGACTGTATGCAAATTGAATGTAAATTTTTTAATATAATATTTTTTACAAAATTATGCAGAATTTTCAAGGGATTGGAAAATTGAAAGTTGTACATAATTTTGAGACACGCGCTCTCCTTCCCCTTGTGTGTCTCTCTCACAAACACACACACACACTCTCTCTCCTTTTTGCAATGATCATAATGATGTATGATACACATATATATCCTCCTTGTCATTATTTACATCAACAATGGAATTTTTTTCAAAGTGAATTTTTCAAAGTCACAATCATACAATACGAAACATAATTGCCTTTCCTTCTCTCTCTCTCTCGTCAACCAAATCTGGAGTGTGTGTGTCGTGTGATGCAAAATCCAAATATTTTTGCATTTTGCATCAGTCATAAAATAATGGAAATGTACAACGTATGCCCTCATTCTATATTTGTACAAATTGAGAAGTCGAATAGAGAAAAAAAAGGGTCGTAGAGTTCCTCCTTAGATTCTATTGTATTGTAATCTTAATCTATTATTATTATTATTATAAGGACTTTTCCAACAGCGACTGTCCTCGACACTCGTCAACGCCAAAATTTCTGACCAAGTTTACTCTGTGTCTTTTTCTTTCTCTCTCTCTCTCTGTGTTTGTGTGTAGTGCAATTCTAATTATTTACAAAAGAATACGAACAAAGTGAAAATTAAAATTTCAAATTATGTTAATTGTGATTTTTGATATTACCCCAGTCATTGTAAACATACAATGAAAGTATCTTGCAAATTCTGTCTTTCCTCAACATCCTTGTCGCTAATGATGATGTTGTTGTAGTTGTGTTTTTGGTACTTGACTTGGATTCGGACATAAATTAAGGCACAGCTCAACATTCACTTTGTTGTCTCTCTCTCTCTCTCTCTCTCTTCTGAATGTGTGTGTCTGTCATTGTTCCCTCTCTTTTTTTGTGATAAATAGTATCCGGCTGAGAATTGGAGGAAAAGTATGTGGATTTATAAGATGGTCTTTAGTCATGTAACAACTAGACGAGCTAAACTACTAGCAATAATGATTTTTTGAACATAAAGATGAAAATTATGATGAAAAAAATTACACGTGTATTTATCGCGACGCCAAAAATCTATCCAGCTCCTCTCCCCTGTCTCCATCCTCCTGACACAATGAGAGAGAGCGTGTGTGTAATGTAACATGGATTGGGTACACACACACTCTCTCTTTTGTGGAACCTCATGATTGCTAAATTAGAATTCTTCCCAATGTCTAATCTCATAATCGTTTCGTCTTTCGTCTTTTTCAGGAACGACAGACTAAATCCGGAAAGTTGTGAGGTGCCGTCTTGGAAACACACACACACACAGTGTGTGTACGTGTGTGTGTGAGAGAGAGAGAGACTTTTTAACCTTTTCAACTGGCGTCGATGAGCAAACATGAATAATGGAAAAAAGGATGCTGTTTTTCTTATTATGACCATAATTAAAATGATGAGATAGTATTTTCGTAGTAAAATTCATACACACTCATGCACACATACTCTCTCTCTTCATGTGTGTACGTGTGTCTGACATACACTAAATGCCATACAAGGAGCAGCAACGATGATCATTTACGAGTTTACATGACGATCCTATTTAGTTTTCTGCATCACATTGGCCTTCCTCAAGGCCTGGGCTCAAAAGAGAGAGAGAGAGAGAGGAAAAAAACGGAACCACAAAAGAATAGAGTCAAAAATCAAATTGCATAATATTCTAACCTTAATATCTCCTTTTCTTATACGACACTAATGTCGTAGGCCAAGCCATGTGGTCCGAGTACAAAAAAAGGTCATATATCACTGAATTGTTTGTATGTACGTATGCCTGACAAAAGGTCATAATAATATTTTTCCATCCAGCAACAAAGAGAGAGACAGAAGAGAAAATGGTTGTCAACTTTAAATGTATTTTTTTGTTTTTCAGAGAATTTACGCAAATTAAAATCAAAACACGTCAATCAAAAGGAGATTGTGTGTGTGCGTGAGAGAGAGAGAGAGAGAGAGAGAGAGTGGAGAGATAAATAGTATATACTTAGTGTCTAATTATTGTGTTATCGTCTTGATTCGTTTACAAAATGTTTACTTACATGATCCGCACACACACATGACCACTAAACCACTCCGTCCGATTGATACTCAATTAATCATGTACGGAATGTGGCAGTTAATCATGAGAGTCCATCTTCATCGCAGAAAGATTAAAAAAGATGGAGAGGAAGAAAAAAAATAGTCTTAATCTATTCATAGACTTTTTCTTAAACAGTCACGAGTTTAAACTCATTGGAGAGTCTTTTCGGGAAGGTTCAGTACGCAATACGTACGTGTGTGAGAGAGAGAGAGAGAGAAAGAGGGAGATGAAGATGTAAAGTTGGAGAGTTGACCCATGTCAAAGAATATGCAGTTGTATCTGTAAAAATGAGGATGGAATTGTAGACAAGGTTATATAATAAGAAAATTTTAGAAAAAGTTTAAGAGTTATGCTTCAACTCTTTTCCCCTTTCATTTCTCTCTTTATTCTTGACAGAATATTAGATTCTCCTTCTTTGGCATCCCCTTCCACACACACAAACACACACACACACTCTCTTTCTGATGAATAAATCGGGCGCCAGGAACTATTAGTCTTCGGCCAGTCTCCCTCTCTCTCATCAGGTCTCATCTGTAAAAATCCCCATCTTCTCTCTCAGTTCTGCGAATTCCATTCGAGGATTGCAATTTTTTTTATTAAAAAAATGATCCTCCATCTCTGTCTCTGTGCGTCTCATCACTGAGTAATTTATCCACAAATAAACACAGAACCTTTTATCTGTACAATTTCTCTCTCTCATCTCAATCTCTCCAAATGGAATGCAAATGATGGGTGCTAAACAGGGAATCACATCCAAAACAAATACATGACAGATGAAAAAAAATTACGTGTACACTTACATACTACAGACTTTGTAGTACAAAGAATAAGCCAAATGATCCACCAACGCAAAAATTCATCAATGTTTACATCATTAAAAGATAAATACAATACGTGTGTGTGTGTGCCGTCATAAGTCCTCTTGAGAACATAAAAAATGCACACATTCCATGCACCCTCTCCAGTTATAATGGTTTATTATGCAAGTTACACGAGTTGAGGAATTCTCTAACCTTTTTAAAATGATGCAGTGATAACGTTTTTCCTCAAAAAATTGCAAATAAAGAATTCTCTTCATGGGGAACATTACTAGCTCATTACAATATATACATTGTGTATCCACAATAAAGAATTTATTTTTGGGAGAGAGAGACACTTTTGGAAGTAAGATTGATTACGTCTTACGATGCATACATTTAAAGTTCAAGAGTCTTTACTCCGTTTTGTTGATCATCGTGGGAAAGTAGATATTCATTTTTTGGCAAAAAAATCAAAATTGATTTTTGCACAGATAAAGCTAGACGAGCTACACTAAGCTCTTGGGGGAATTTGCACTTTTCGATGTGTCTCGTATGTGTGTAGTAGTGTGTACATAATGGGGGAAGAAGATTCCAAGAATTTCACACGTGGAATTGTGTGAAATATTTGGAATCGTGATGAGTGGAGGTGTGTCCTGTGTGTGTGACGACAAAGATTACCATGAACTTGACATGTTGCTAAATAATTTAGCCTCTAATGGGCATCGCACAGACTTTACTACACACAAAAGTACATCTACTATACTACTTACTACTACTACTACTACTACTACTCTCTTCTGGCTGCCCTACCCTTTTACTACGTGCGTAGTATCGCAAAGGCAAGGTAAAATCTCCTTTTGATATCATCATCATCTCATACAACACCGCCAGTATTCAGCTCAACACACAACAATCCACTACTAAATACTTTTCCTCCAGTCTTGTGCAAACACAAAATTTGCTTTGTCACACACACACACGTTTATTATATTTCGAATGATTACTGGACCCGAAATTTCACACAGACACACAGCCTATTTTTATACTTTTGCTACTTCAATGTAAATCTCTCTCTCTCAATATATTTAAATGTTTGCAAAATCAAATCATCCTATTTTGAACTTTGAACACTTCTGTTTTCACTCGTGTGTGTGTATGTGTTTTGTTAAAAAGTTATGTACCTAGTTATGTAAATTAGCCATCACGCTATCAATATGTCCTCTGGCAGTTTAAATATGTAGTATTAGTTCATCAGTTGACAATTCCTCAATACAAGTTTCACTCCAATTTTTTTCCTGAGACACTACTCTCTTCTTAATTGTCAAGTGCATTCCCCAGTAAAAATTAATATTATCTCATTCGTCTGTCATTCTATCTATAGAATCACACACACACACAATATATAAAGACATTTTTGTTGTCTATGTTTAAATACAAATTCGAAAGAATTGAGAAAGAGAAAAAATGGATTATAATAGAGTCCTGGAGAATACTAATTTAAAGCTAATTACACTCCGTCTCGACGTTCAGCCTGTCAATCAAAAGAGAAAGAGGAGAAGACGATCAAGATTTTAATCTAAGCTAATAAAAGAATTCCGTCTCTCGCTCTCTCTCTTACTCTCACTCTCGTCTGTGTATTCTTAAGTAACACGACGGCTACATTATCATGTTACATAAAGCTGTGAAGGATGGACGAGAGGAGAAGAAGGCGTAGACATTTAATTGAACATGTTTTAAATCAATCTGTCCCACAATAAAGATACATACGAATAGTACAAGGAGAACATAATTTTTCTTGTTCTCTTTCACACCCTCCACTAATGCAAAAAATGGCTACAGATTCTTCAGTGTCACGCACACACACACACAGTATACATAATCGAGGAGGAAGAGAAGGAAAAGGAAAACAAGTGTAGACTTGAACTTGATCAATTTTAAAATTGTAGATGGGTGGAAAAAAATACAATTATTAGACATTTGAAAGTCAAAAGGATTACTGGAGTGTATAAAATAGTAATAAAATTATTATGAGAGTGGATATACCTAGAAAACACTTTGGACATTTTAATAACCTACGACGACCCTCTTCGGTGTCTATTTAATTATTCTTCACGAGCAGGGAAGGCTGGAACTGGGAAATCTTTAATTTAACACAAAAAATACACTGTAGATACACAGATCAGTGTTATATTCTGGACATTCCCCCAAAAAAAGTGTTGTCTCAAAAATTTTGGGTATATACCGTATTTGCTAATCGTAATTACAATCCTGGTTTCATATTGCATAAGTTATGGAGGTTCGGGGCTTCTAGTAGAGTGAATACGGTACGAATGAGAAATTTAAACTCGAGGAGAAAATAAATGAAAAAAAAACAATTGATGTGTAAATTAAATTTTTGTTGGGATGTGTGTGTGTAAAAGTTTTAGAAGGGAAAAATGTGTATTCTTCAATTTATGTGCATTATATGTATAGCCCACGTGCTTGATTACCATAATACAATATAAATGTACATAATGGAGAGAGAGAGAGATGTAGATTAAATTTATTAGTCTCTAATAGAGACACTTCTATTACACTCATTTTATTCTTACATAAAAAGATTCGATTGATGAGGGTGGTGGTGTATAGGGAAATACAAGATGAAAATTTAAATTGGTAATTTTTTTTCCAACTTTACATTTCACAGTAATATTATGTAAAAAAATCTCTTTTACCCCCTTCAATAACAACAACAAGAGTAAGTTGTTGGTTTTAGGTCAAAACCAAAATGATTTTTTTTTCTCCTCTTCCCTCCCTCCTCCTTGTTGAGACCGATACCTTCATATTTTATTAACGTATGATCCTCTTATGAACATTTCACACACATAATTTACCTGTGGTAATGTTGCATCCTTTTGTATCCGTCGATACGAATACGACACAAAGATAGAGTAGTGTGTATAAATAGTTTTGAATTTAGATTGGAACTCTCGCTCATACTTTTGGGTGGTCTTATATTTTTATGATGAAATAATTCATTTTTCTTTCGCATTTGGGTTACACCTTCTACCACAATATATTCCTGCTCGACCATCTCACTTTTTTTGTAAAGAAAATCTATTAGCCGTCCTCAGTTCTACATACCCCCAACTTTCTTCTCTTCCTGCATACAGCTTACCTTATTAATGTTGGTTTTATGATGGCGTGTGAATTCATTAAAATCATTCAATTTATTTGAAATTTTCAAGTGCACAAACTTGTGAACCAATTAAAATTAAACTGATAAAATTTTGGTTGATTTGGATAGTGACAAAAAAATGTACATTCAAAATTGTGACACACATTTGAATGCCGAATATAATTCTCTTTAAAAATAAAGTCAAATGTCAGTACAAAAACTTCATTCCTGGAGTTTTAACACCACCAATTCAGTGGGTGGCCCTTAAACTGAAAACTGTGACCCCTCTGAAAAGTCCATAGGGTAATGAGGATTTCACAGCCAAAAATCAAGAATGAGGAAATTGAACGGGAATCTTTCTCCTTGGAATAAGTTTCCTTTCTACACATTTTATACGTAATAATGTTGTATGTACAACATATTGACGTGTACTTTCCTTTCCACACAATAAAGATATCATCATGGACAAAAAAACGGTTGTTTTCTCTTGCCTATTTTTTTATGTACTTTCATATCTTTTATCGGTGGGTGCCTTCCATATGTTCTTACAATTCCTCTTGACAGTGGATCAGTGGATGAGAGCCATGAGTTTGTAATCTAATTTAGCTGTCAAAACTGAGGGGGGGGGGGGGGGGGGGGTTA
>WJFB01001709.1:13266-27214 GCA_009870185.1 Pygmarrhopalites habei
CAACACCAATTACCCACATGTATATTACCTATGTATTTAAGGATGTACTTACAAACTTTGGAGAATGAAGTCGAATGAAATCATCAATCCAAAAGTGATCAAAAAATGTGAGTCTCAGTGAATAGATACATAAATAACATGTAGAAGTACCGTTAACCGGGGTTATATTGGCCACTTTTCGTAAAAAATGAACTCAACATTGTCAACAGTAAGCATATATGTCTCAAAACTCATCAGTAGTTGCAACAGTGTCTCAAGTTAACAAATTTATTTACATTAAGCCCTTAAATATAACTGAACAATAGTAATTTAATTGTAATTAATGAGGGTAATATTGGCCACCACCGGGGTAATATTGGCCACCAGAAGTAAAACATCTGCCAGAAGTTGATAATTGCGAGGAATTATTCCATTAGCAATGTAATTAGCCATTTTGACAACTACCATCACAGTTGACATCATTTATCTTCGAAGGAGCTAATTAACGTAACTATAATTAACATTAATTACAATTAAATATGATGTAATACACTTCCTTTGTAATCAACTTCAAAATTAAATAATAACTAAATGTACATTGTATGAGCAGTAAAAACATGAGCTGGTAAAATTGTAGTCAGTAACACAAAACAAACAGAAATAGAATCACTGATTACTTTTCGATTACAGCCGGCCAGATTTACGGGAACACCTTCCTTTTGGTGATTCAATTATTTTCACTTTCTTTGCGGTCTTTACACTCACGTCACGACTCATTTTCCGTTTTCCTGTAACTTTGGTTGGTTTCTCTGGAGCACGATGATAATTCGACTTTGACGGCTGTCTCTCGGATTGGGCAAAATCTTCCAAGGACATGGATTTTCCTGGTTGTACATTAACCATTTTACGCCTCCGGTGCTGTACCTTTTCAACTGGTTGTCTAGTTGCCTTCAAATGATCCAACGCTTCCCTTGTATTCCCAGTCTCAGATGGAAGTCGGTTTAGCACACTCTCAGGACTGTAGGGATATATTCCACACTTCCTGAATCCTGCCTTCAAATTCTCTCCTCCGTTAATTTCAGCCTTATCCATTAATTCCTTCAGCAATCTGGGGAACATATCTTTTGGTAGAGATGGTTCACGTGGGTTCCTAATCTTGAATTTTGTAAGAGTGTTTCGCCAGTTTCTATTCAAATGGGCGAAATAGGTAACATCGAACGGCTGGAAATGTGGGTAGAATTTTCAGGAAGGGTAATACATTTGATGTTCATTTTTTCACAAATTTTTATAATTTCCAGATTGAAATGTGAAGAAAGGTTGTCACCAATTAAAACTTCAGGTCCGGTGAGCCTACGGCAAAATGGAACCACAACTGTAGTGAACCAGTCATAGAAAGTGGCTGAGTCAAACCATTCAGACGTGGTTCGATTGTAGCGAGTTCCAGCAGGTCCTCCCATTGTCCAGGTATTCCACATTTTTCTGATTTGTAGACCACAAATGGCGGGAGTAGTTTCCCTGTTGCGGATCCCGCAAACATGTCGGAGATTGCCGATTTTGTGAAATTTCGAATGAGTTCTGGATATTTTGTGCCTCTTTTAAAAATCGCCAGTTGTTTTCCAGGATCATCACTCAAATTTGTCTCGTCGAAGTTAATGATATTTGCAGGGGGAATACCCTCAAGGAATATTTTTAAGTTTTCAAAATAAATCTTGAATTCTTCAGCAGTTTTTATTGCTCTCGCATATTTGATGTTTTGAGCTATTCTCAAATTGACTCCCTGTTTGTGTCTCTTCAGAAATCCACTGATCCAATCATCTCCAGGAACGTTGTTTTTGAAACGTTTAACTCTTCTTCCCGAATTTGTGAGCAATCCCTTGGCAATCATTCGGACGTCTAATTTGGTCAATGGTTGACCCCACTCTCCACAAACTTGCATGAGTTTTACCATTTGTTCCTCCTCATGAAGAGAGAAAATATTGTCGGGATACCTAGGAACACATTTTTGTTTGGACAGTCGCCATTTTGTAAACGACTTTGAATAGTTGTACGGGGAATTTTGTATTTTTTGGATGCCGCTCGAGCGGACAAGACTCCTCTACCCACATCCCTAATGGCGCTCTCTAGATTTTCTAGATCGTAGTCACGACGAATTTTGACTCTAGGTTGTCTTTTATACGTCCTTGGCATTTTTTAAATTTTCTATTTGCGAAATGGCAAGCTTCCCTTTGCTCGACTTTCAAGTCATAACTAAGTGCAGTCTCAGGAAATAACGGAAGGTTTCGACCTATTGTCAAGCATTACGATCATAGATTAGAGACCTCCAGCTGTGATTACCCTTTTAAAGGGTCATTTTGACCGCGCGTGTGTGTGTGTGTGTGTGGTTTGACGATTCCTTAAAAAACAAATAGGAAGCCTTCATGTGCTGTGTAGAAGTCTTATAATGGATGAAATATGTGTGTGGAAATGAAATACGTGGTGGCCAGTATTACCCCGGTCTCGATTGAATATTTTAAATGTTACAAAAAAATTATAATGACACTGTTTATCATGATTATTCCAAAATCACTTTACATTTTTGGTTCCAACAGTTTTTGTGAGGTTTGGTAACATTTTCAAGACATTTCGCTTACAATTTCTATGTGACCCATGTCAAATTTTGCAGTAGGACGAAAACTGATTTTTTGCGGAATTTTTTGCAAATCCATGGATTGCGAAAACTATTCATATCTGATGGATTCCAAAGCACATTTTAGAAAGCTCAATTCATGTAGACTCGGTTTGTTGATCAGAAATCCCTTCAGTTGTGACACATTTGTCAAGGGTCACGCGAAACAGTGCTACTTCTGGGTGGCCAATATAACCCCCGTTAACGGTAATACAGAATGATCCATGTCCAGCTGACTAACACAAATATATCATAAGACGAACAACTCAAGGAATGAAAGGTTGTTACACAGTACACAAGCTTACAGTACAAAAAATGAGAGAAGAGTGAAAAAAATACGGGAGACTTCCGGAGTTTATTATTATTTATCGTTGGGTGAGTGACTAATTAGATTTTTCATATCCTCAATTTGTGAATTATCTTTAGTTGTACAGGAGTACATAACCTTGCATTTGAGAAAAACTTACCCCCCACAACTAACAAATTACAGAATGATTAGAACCAATTACATACCGTGTGTGTGTGTACGGCGGAAAATGTCCATTACGTACTTTGAAACACTTTTTGGGCAATTAATTATTAATGTTGTTGTTGAACCTTTGGAGAATCAACTCATTTAGATTCAAGAGGGAACACTCTTCCTCTTTCACTTTTTTCTGGGACGGTTTCTTGTAAAGTGAACTTAATTGACAACACATTTTCACATTGTTTGTGACCAACATGAATTTTATAGTCGCATTAATTAATTACATCAAAAAACCTCACCTTCCTCTCCTTTCACACACACACAAGGAGAGACCCTACAGGACACACGCTGAAACATTCTCAAAGATCATTTAAAACAATTCTCCGAGGTAACGTCCTGATAATGAATTTTACTATGTAAATGGATAATTCACATTAAATACAAGCTTCTCCATCAATCCTGAAAACCTCCATTTACCTACAAGTCCTGTACTTGTAGTTTCCGAGTGTCTGTATCAAGATTTTATTTTCTTTGATGGAAAAATACACACCATGGAGATTCTCCGCCAACCACATTCTTCCATGGATTTTTTTCCAGTTAATTTGCATTTTTCCAATATCATCTGTGTCTGTAATGCACACACACAGGTAGGGCAGGGTGTGAGCCACACTTGAGACCATTCATATTGTCAGCATCAATTAAATCTAATTAAACAGAGTAACTCGATCTCTCTCTCAACAACGTTTTTGTGGTCATCTTCATGATGAAATGGCTGCTGTTCTGCTTCTTTTTCATTTTAAAAAAATTCTCTTGACTGCCGACTCTTTCATGTAAAGTAGATGTGTGTGTGCAGAAGATAATTTTTCTTGTCTTGTTTTCTCTCTGTCTTAAATTTTTTTTGCCACAACATACTGACTCATCATTTTGAGCCGCCGACAAACTGCAAACGCTGGACAAACTTGAAATTGAAAGGGAAGGGCATATAGCAGCAAGAAGAAGCAGAAGCAAGAACAACAACAACAACAAAAAATAAGCAGAAGCCGGCCGGAAGCTGTACAAGCAAAAAAAAGAAAATAGCCTGTGTGTGGCTTGACCTTTGAACCACAACAGTTGAGCAATATTTACATTGTCATGATCATGTGGCGCTACAATAGGTTTATTCAACAATAAAGAAATGGAACTGTGTAGTAGGCGGTTAGTCTACTATTCGTATGTGTGTACAACTCTTCTGAATAATTAATTGACTTTAAATGATCCTTTGCCGACTTTTAATTCACATAACATTAACGTGAGATTTTGCCTCATTTTAACTCCTAATATTGAATAACAACAGCGATGGGGTTCTATGAGAGGGATTACGGTAGTGTGTGAATATTGGGCATCGAAAATGTGACCGAATGCGTGTCTGTGTGTGTGTACGACACTCAGAAAAATGGACAATCAATTTATTGTGCTTGTTTGTGGTTTGTGGTGTGTGTAGTACTAGGTATAAGGTAAAGTAGGAAATCTCTCAAGTGGAATAATTAGACAAGTTACATTGTATTGTGTAGTATTAGAAATACATGTGTAGATCTACACATTATATTTTCAAAAAAGGAGTCCTTTCAACGAACACACACAGCTTTACCTTTCTATGATTGATTTTGAGTTGAAAGGCCAAGCATGAAATTGGATGGTATGAGTAGGTTTTCAACTTTTCATCAATGAGAAATCTGTTTCCTTCCTGAGTAGGGACGGGACGAATCCCGAGTATGGGGTCAAAAATCATCTTGAAAACACCTTTTCCCCATTTTCTACACGATTTACCCATGTCCATGATGATGATATAACACCTCTTTAGTTCAGACTCCATTGTCATCTATTATCCCCAAATGCTCTAATGTTACGAGTGTGATATATTTAATGTGTTGTATTTCATTGTATTTTCATTTTTGGGGGAAAATTTAGCTGCAAATCTCATTACTTGTGTTGGAAATCAGGATAAAGAGGTCAGTCACACTCTTGTGTATTGTCGACTGTTAGTTTGAATCTTTTCTATCCATACAAGAATTTTTCTCAGATCAAAATGTAGTGTGTAGCGTGCGTGTGTGGAGAGATAGAGATGGAGAGAGATCAGGAATAAAGTAAGACAATTGTCTTTCATCGACCAGAAAAATTAATTAATCTACAAGAGAAATGGTCAAAATATAATTTGACGTGGTATGCTGAAAGAGGTCGACGATTTTCACAGCGAGAAATGGATAAAGAATTAAGTAATATGCGATTTTAATGAGGAAACCAGCAATGTGAAACATATGCTCACTGTATTTACAAATGATTTTTTGTCTTCATTCAACTACCGAAGTAGTTTTGTATATTAAATGTCGATTAATCAAAAAATTCTGTCGTGTGTGTGTGTGGAGAAAAATTTGAGGGGTATGTACTTTAAGCTATGAAAAAACAATTGGCACGTGTCAATATATTCTGATATTCAAGAAATAGAAAACCAGTGTCTGACAAAAGTTTGAAATGTTTCTTTCGAGTTCCCCATGTCCTTGACACTTGTGGCATGCATGAGGTGGGTAGTAAAAAATCCCCGTTAAATTTTACACCGGGTACTAAATATAATAATAATAGAATGGCGTAAAGCACAGTGTAACAACAGAAAAGGGTAACCTCTACGTACAAGCATTACCTGGACATGTTACATTAAATTCGTTGCAATTCTCCAGTCTTCAAATTATTAGCTGGACAGTCAAGGTTCCCAAGTAAGAAAATGGGATTTTAAAAAAAACAAGACAACAGTCATGGACAATTTTAAAAATCCAGTCTTTTCCCTTTTCTCCATTTACAACGTTCACTAAAAGGAGGAAAGCCACTCAATACGTGTATGCGTCCATGGTGCATTTAATAATAAAAGATGTGATATGATAAGACTCCTGTTGTTGTTGTTGAAAAAGATGGGAAAGATGAGATTTTTTGGACGTGTGTATTTTTTTCCCTTCATTATTTACCACTATTTATTTATTACTTGTACTTATATATGCATAGGGCCTGTTATTGATACATTGGATATGCACAGACAGTATTTGAGACCCCTTGAGTCGGGGCTTTGTGAAGGAAAAAAGGGTTCTTCTCCAATATTTTTTGTTTTGTCAATGACTTGTGGTGAGCGAGTGAAAGAAATCCCCGCTGACCAAAAAATTGAGGAAATCATTTATTATGGAGTCCAACGGAGAGTGTACACCCTTCTCACCTCAAAAAATATTTCAACCTCATGACATGGCTAAAAATAAATAAAACTATCTCTTCTACACGTGTGTAACTAGTGTGTATGTATTCATTTAAAAGATAAAGACAAGTAAGTAACCTCGAAGTCTTGGATGTAAAAATATCATGGCATTATATCAACTTGAATGTAAGTGACTAACATTTATGATTATCCGTGTTATAAATAAATATAGTTTGGAGGTTGGTAGTTCATAACTGCGTCTCTCTCAAGTTGAGAGTTTGTCATCATTTTTCAGTGGAAATTTTCTGAAATTTTGGAAACTGCTCAGCTTAGCCTTTGAAGGACCTTAGTAGCCCTCTCACGCTCAACAGATGTACAGGGGACAAAAATAACGGATTTTTGAAACAAGAAGAAAAGTTGCATTCCAATTTTTATTTAATTTTTTTTGATACTTTGACATGGTGTTCAGATTAATTGGAGTCGTATAATGATTCATCGAGACCTTCATGCTGCGTGCTGTGTATAAGTTAACTATTATCTTCCTTGTAACACGTATACTAACATTACTTTGGGATTCAGAGTTAAATTTATTGTGGGAAGTGGGAGGAAATATACGTTGTCTAATGGTTTTTTAAAAAAAAATACTGGTTTCTGTCTGGTCTATTTTAGTTTGAACCTCTACAAATTAGGAATATAAAAAAGTACAACAGAAGACTGAATTTTATTTTGAGCAATAGTAGCATATCATTTTCTAAATGTATTTAAATGACGAGGACGATCATCGTGGCCCTACTTCCCTTCGACGTCGTCCAATAATAAGGAGTCCATCAGAGGAACGAAAATCTCTCAAAGATGAATTTACAAGATTGGAAGCTGACTGTAAACAGTTAATTGAGACAGCATGTAATGTGAGTCACTTCGTAAAAATAAATGGTCATTACTAAATAAATACTAATTAGTAATTTTTTAATTGTTTCATTTTAACAAACATATAATTTATCCTCTGTATTTCGATCAACAGAATTTGCACTCGTATCGTAAAAGGGATATTTCAGACCCTTTGAATGAATTTGAAGAGAGTCAAATAGGGGAATTGACGAAGGAAGCTCGAGAGAAAATTGTAGCCCTGAAATCTATTTCAGAGGACATGAGTACAGTTTACAAACACAAAGCTCTTTCTCCTCGTGTTGTAGATCAAGCCAAAACTTATTGTTTGAGTGTTGAAGGGTAATTTTTTATTCAAAAATATTTGCGTACTAATTATTTAAATACGTGAAAATTCGTTACAAAAGTGGTTCTGAAAGAATGTAAAAAGTGTACTTTTTGTCTTGTTACAGACTTCAATCCACTCTACGGAAACTTCTTCTTGATTTTCAAAATGTGACCAACAGTAAACACCGACAGGATCTACTCAGTCTATCTAGAAGTCCATTTGAAGAACGGAGGTAACTGACCGACTGTCTACAAATATGCGTAAATTACGTACACTGGACATATTAATTAATTAATTATCTGATATTTTTAGTCAGCGGCGATTTGGTGGTGGATTAATCAAGACATCAACTGGAGTCACAGACAGTCTGCTAGCTTCTCAACAAATTCTTAGTGACACTGTCAAACGGAGTCAAGGAACGCTTGAGCAATTGAATCTTTCGACAAAAACTATCCAAACTAATCAAGGTAGTATAATACTAGTATTCAACTCAAGATTGTGACTACATCCTGCGCCATTTCATATTTCCCACTCATTCACCATGCCTTCTAAGAGGAAATGAAAATTTCTTAATTGTTAAATGTTAATAATTAAACCCAGTAAATTTTCTTTATTTAACATAAAACCGGTTCGTAGTTAGAGTTTGAGATGGTCGTCTCACAGAGTGAGATGGATCAGTGCTTGAAAGAGACCCGTGAGGTCATAGGGACATTAGAAGACATTTGGGAAAAATGGGAAAGTGCCTCCAATAGTTCCAATACAAATCAGAAGGATTTTAAGAAGGAAATTGTAAAATTACAAGGATTGAGGGATCAAATCAGTCGGTGGCCACCACTGTCTTTTGCCTGTCACAAGCCACGGAAGGAGGGTTTAGACCTGATTGACCCAGTAAGTATTCAACAACTTTTTTGTCTTTCTTTCATATGTATTCATCAAATACCCACACTCTTTCCTTTGCTCTCTTTACAATGTGACATTTTTTAATAGGTATTGAAACTTGGTATACTTTGGAAACGGGAGACGAGTACAAAAGCCTTTACAAAGGTAGGATCAGGAGGTGACCAAAAATTAGGCCCAACAACAAGAGAAATAGACAGCAATAAGGGAAATTCTATGGATCAATTACAAATACAAATCGATAGTCTGAATGAGGTACGTAGCATTATTTATTTAGTTTCTTTATTCAACATTCCCAGTGGGAATCATTACAAATTCTGATTGACAAAGAAAATGGGAACTTTTTACTCTGGTTTTTTAGGTTGAACAACAACAAGCATTGGGTAATGTCACAAGAATACCTCATGATGATGGTTCTTCTAAGGTATTCACTTTTGATTATGTCTCTCTCTTGTAGTTTTTCTCTCCTATGAATTTATGAATTGTATAATGGGATCAAATAATTTTTATTTATTTTGAAATAATAATATAATGTGAGTGCTGTCCATTTGTAGGTGATTCGTCTATTGGTTATGAAGCTGGAGACAAAAGCATCGTCCTCTACAGACGTAACAATATCGAATAGTAGTCCTCAAAAAAGTCTGAAGATACCAAGTAGCAAGTCATCAACCACTCCTGGTCCAAGTAGTCATGTCTCATC
The DNA here is from genome assembly GCA_009870185.1 of Pygmarrhopalites habei. Lineage (NCBI taxonomy): Eukaryota > Metazoa > Arthropoda > Collembola > Symphypleona > Arrhopalitidae > Pygmarrhopalites > Pygmarrhopalites habei. The sequence continues at coordinate 22,398 of WJFB01001709.1, forward strand.
CTTGTCTCTCTCGTTATCATCCACTACTCAAAATCATCAAGAAACGTCAACCCGTAAGTATTTGTACTCTATTTACTTAATTTAAATTGACTTGTTATTTATTCAAAATCAAGTTGAGTTTTGTTGACTTTGATATCGCTTATGATTTTAGTAATAGCCAAATTGGTTGGTTTTCTTTTTGTTTCACAGCTCAAGTACAACATTTTCTACAAGCTTCACCAGTGGCAGATTTAATTGAGAGTCAAATTCAGAGCCAGATAACAGAAAGCCGTCTACCTGTGGGTTAATCAAATGTCTCTCAAGTAAGTTCTTTAACCTACAACAAAGGTTACTATTATTTTATTATTACGTTTTTGAATTTTATTTGTAATTTGATTGCTAATTTAATTTACTTTTTATTCGTTTTAGTTTGTGCCTAGTTCTTGTTGTATGACAGTCGATAATAAAGGACGAGTCATTGTTGTCGAGTGCAAGGTATGGATATTTTTTATTTACATTGAATATCAATATAACTTTAGAATTCTTTTTTTGTTCCTGTTGTACTATTCTAATGTGGATGTTCTTTATGTTTGTGTCTGTGTTACAGGATTTGAGAATGTCCATACTTGATCAGATGGGCACAGTCCTTCATGAATTTGAATGCTGTAAACATTTACAACATCCAAACGGAGTAGTAGTGAACGACAGACAAGAGATTTTTATATCGGACAACCGAGCTCATTGTGTCAAAGTCTTCGACTACGAGGGAGTCTTTCTTCGACAAATCGGAAGCGAATCCCTTACAAGTAATCCAGTTGGACTCGGAATGAATACCAATGGAGAAGTTTTAGTCTTATTGAAGCACAAGAATTTTAATTTCATAATTTTCGATCAGGTATGTAAACTTTGTTGTTGTTGTTGACAACCTACAACTACATTTCAACATTTTGTTTTAATTATTGTACATGTTTTTTTAAAGTGATCTTTTCACTCTGTCTTCACAGTTAAGTCAGTCTATCACTTAGATCTTCATATTAATTTTATTTATTCTTTTTATTTATACAGGAAGGGAATTTAGGGTCAAAGACTCATCACCCTCCTTTGAAGAGACCAAGTCATCCAGCTCCACTTGTATTGGAACCGATAGTCCCCGTCAAAAGGAATAAGATCGAATTACTTGAAACACCCCCAACCTCTCCAAACTTTGATCAACCTAAAGCTTCATCATCAAAGTCTGATGTTGTGTCATACCAAGGGAAGTTTGAAGAAATTGATTTAAGTATCCAAAGTGAAGAGTTTTCGGAACTTTTGAAATTTTGTGGAGATCCCAAGTCTACAAATTTTAGAGATCCAAGTGGAATAAACAGACACTTTGGCGTCAATCCGGGTCCTCCAAATGGACGATGTGTGCAATGTCAGACGACTCTTCACCAAATACAAAACAGACAATATCTGGGAACAAATCAAATAAATAAACATATCGAATCAGCTTCACATAAAGAAAATATGAAACCAAAGAACTTTCAGCAGCTTCAACTTGCCCTCAAGCTTGAACTTATCCAGTCTCCAAAATATTATGATGATTTTCTCACGCAAGCCTCATTACAGTGGATCCTTACAAGGAAGGGAGAATCTTCTCACTACACCAAATGTCACCATGGACGGTGCAAATGTTGTCCCACTCAATTGGATATTCAACACTTTGTATTAACCAACAACAACACAGGAATTACATACCAACTTCGTATACAACACGCTTTCAACTGCCAATCTTTGTTTTTCGTCTACTTTTCGACGTGCCGTCAACACCGTTTTTTGACCTATATTGGCTCAACTTCTGTATCTGTGTACTGTCGGTTGGATTGTTATCGGTGGGAGTTCAAAAAAGGAACGAGGTCTGATAGTAAGACAAATAATACAAAATACAAAGCCAATTTCACTATTAATTCTATGATATAAAGTGATGCTTCTTTTATTTAAAATTTGTTACCAGTAATGTGATTTGTTTTGTTTGTTTTTTCAACAGAATGGCTCAGTCATTTCTCCTCCACTTCTGCAATTCCAAATGATTGTTCCTATTTCCATCGAATCTTCCCACTGGCTATTACGTATGACCGCAATTTGACGTACGGGCAAAATGTCGCATTGTTACGGTCTAATGAAAATTATCTTATACGTATTCTGGGTACTGAGTCTAATGTTTTCGGGATGAACACAATCAACTCTGGGATGGGTATCTCCTCTTCGACATCTAAACTAGGATACAGAAATCCAGGTCGTCAGTATCTTAGACTACATGAAATTTCCCCCGAACCACTCAATCTTGTTTGTCCTAGTTGCCCCCATGATGGTTTTACAAAAGTAGATTATTTATTGAATCACATTAAAAACTCACATTCAAATGACTCTGTTCAATTGAATTTATCGTGTTGTTATTGTCGAAAAAGCAACTTTTCCTCTGAATCTAGTGTTGTTAAACATGTTTGTGAAGCTCATGATATAGTATCTGGGACTCTTGATTTTTCCTGTCCGTGAGGATGCACACAAGACTTGCAATCTGAAGTTTTTCTGAGTCGTCACATTGAAATTGTTCATGAAGATCACCTTGTTGTTAAGAGTTTACTCAGTGTAATTGATTAATTGATTCCATTAAAAAAATTTTTTCATAAACTTGAGTGAAAGAAATTTTCTGGTCTTGTCTATTTTTCTGCATATTTATTTACTAAATTAAACAATTCTTAATCTCAAGAAAAGCTAATCAAGTATAATAATTTATATTTCTAGATGAGCTTCGAATGCAAAATTCAGTAGTCAATACGGCTCAAAAATTGTTGGCCAAGTATGGTCGTCGTGAATGGACTGACAAAGTCTTAATCTGTTTTGCTCTCTGTTTTTTCTTTGCCTGTGTTTTATACGTAGTTCAAAGAAGGTTGTTCTGAGTGGAAGGAAAACCAGAATTGTTCCTGAATTACTACATAATAATGTGTATGAATTAAAGACTTTTCAAGAAACACCAATAATAAAATGTAATATCCTTAATTTATTTATTTACGATACAGTAATGATTGAATGTCACAATATTAGAGTGCTGTAAAAAAAGTTACTATTTTCGGAACATATCGCGTTGAGTATATGTACAACATAGATAATGTGAAACTATTTGTTAATTTTATATTTAACGTCAGTGTGATATTATTAAATAAATGAAATAAAGTTGCAAACAAATTGCCGTGTATGACTCAACTTTCTCTAACATAATTTCAATTATTACTTAAAGTGACTGACGAGAAACGTCTAATTCGGCCCTGATCCTAATAGGGGTATTCCAAGTTACTCTTGGGAAATATGCCCAAAAAATAAATTATCACGAATGTACCATCACAATGCTATAGTTGTCTTTATGAATCTTTATCCAAGACTCTTAATCTCATTATCAAAATCATATCCTTGTAATTGTGTGTTCTGTATGAAACAATATTACATACTTGAGCTAAACAAATGATAATACCAATGTGAATAATATAACATGTTCATACATGATTAACTGACGTTTTACAATAGCGCATCGATAATTTAATTTAATTTTGTTCATCGTTATACATTCGCGTTTACATTATTCATAATTACAGAGAATTCACATTTTTTGATTAACGTTCAATACAAATTCGGTTTAGTAAAATTGACCATTTTGTAAACTACAGACACACAAAATACAACAGCAATAAATTTTATACTCGCAGCTTATTGTGTTTCCGTATATCTATACAACGACTATCCATTCCGAATCCCGGTTTTCCCTTTTTGATAATCACTGTATCTGACTCTAAAGTCGACTCTCCTATACAAACCGTACCAAACACATAAAAAGCAAGGTGGTGAATACAGTTATGCCTGAATACACTACCAGTATTCACCACCATTAGACTAAGCACGTATCTTCATGAAATTGGAATACCCAACTTTGCGAGTGCAATTTGTTTTCTCAATCTTATAATCTCCCAGTACGCTTCATCTGTTGATTTATGCACCAGACCGTTCTTCATGTACCGCAAATAATTCAGAAACTCGCAAACAGCCGCAATCTAAAAGGACAACAAAAAATGTTTTTTTGTGACGAGAAGGAAACTTAAGTCACACCGACTCACAGCATTCTAAATTACATTATTTGTAAAGTAATGAGATATTATAAATTAGTCCCTTACCCTCGAACGAGCAGTTTGTGAAATGGAGAACCACTCGTCTGAATCAAAGGCGAATCTCATCCTATAATTACAAACTCGAGGGCACCTCATCAAAGCGCATTCTCTATTTTTTTTAAAAAAAAAAGAAAAACATATATTTTCCAATTTTCCAACACTAAAAAGGTCGCAAATTCCACTAAAAATTACATACGTAGGAACGTTGATTTTATCTTTTTCTGGTACAGGCTCCACCCATATAGAGTTGTCTTCGACAGCTTGTTGCAGCTTTTTTACTAGAACTGAAAACAAAAAAGAAGGCAGAGTTTATAGTACTTTTTTAAGAAACACTAAAATGTGGTTTATAATTTTATTAACCTTCATTGGGGAATGAAAGACACGGTTCAATATCTTCCGTATAAAGTTTTTGAAGAAATTGACTCTTGTTATTATTGTTGTTGACTGACAACGTAGGTTCCTGAAAATTCAATGACATAAATTCATAAATCCAGTGTCCGAGAAAAATCCGATCTCATCTTGTCGAAATTTATTTTACCTGACGCCATACAACAAACATGGCATGCAGAGAAGGATCAACTTCACAACGATCAGGGTCAATCACCACGTCGTGCTTTGATTTCCTGTTAAGAAATTAATCCA
>WJFB01001710.1:0-27198 GCA_009870185.1 Pygmarrhopalites habei
GAATTAAATAATTATTACTTTTGTGTCGCTGCTACAATATGTAGCAATTGTTTCATATTGTATACTGTAAAGAGAGAGTGAGGAGAAATATATAATTAATAAAGTGTTTTTGAATTGACATTATTGATTTGGTACAATAACTAAATTCATGTACACATTACCTGATGATTAAGCACATTAACTAGACATTTTACACATTACCTGGCAATTGTGCACATTTACTAGATGTTGTATACATTCTCTAGATATTGTGTGCATTCACTAGGTATTGTACACATTAGCTACTCTGTGCAGAATGGCTCCGACATATATATGTAGAGTATAAAATTTAGGCAAGACTGGATGATGGTTCATTCCTTCCTCCTCTATTTACATGCTGTCAAGATGATTCCCTCTGTATATAACGGACTGGGAGGGTGGAGTGGGTGTACCTTCATCCTATCTGACTGTCGTTCCTATCTATCGGTCTGTCGCTCTCCTTCTCGCCATTCTCATTCCCAACTCTAATGTTTCTGTCTAACAGCTATGACAGCACATAAATAGAATATTCACAAGACTCTAAGCTCCGTAGGGTACATTACTCTGGATGTACGGCTACGGCAAGGGTAATGTAACTAATGAAGCTCTATTTATATCATCCTCATTCTTTTTTCTCACACTATTCCAGCCTCCTCTTTTCCCATCTCGATCTCTCTAGGTCTATTGTAACGACATAGAATCCAGGAAGAGACCTTCTGTACACACACACTCTCTCTCTTTCTCCGCTTTCTCTTCAACACTTGAATTCCCCAACTTTTTCAACCGTTTGAATTTTTCCTCCTTTCATCTCCCCCTCTCTCACGACTTGAAATTCGAGTAGTTTGGCATGGGCATCGTCTGTCTCTCAGATTTCCCTATTCTCTCCATGTTTTTACATGCAGTCACATTTACTTAAGGTATTTCTCCTATTTGCATATTTGACTCTCTCTCTCTCGTTCTCGTGTCTCTTCCCACTTTCTCCTGTACACAGCTCTCTCTCGCTCTCTATTACTTTCTTCCTATATTTACTCGTGGAAATAGAGAGAGACATTTTGTGCGTCGACAAAATGCGAAGCGAATTAAGTTTGAGCCTCCAGCATATGTATTCAATGGGAAGGAGTCACTATCATAATATTACATATGTCCCTTCTCTATTTTATATGGGTAGAACTCCGGCTCAAGTCAACCTTGTTAAATAAGCTGACTCAAAATTCAGAGACTCACTTGCTGTGTGCCTGCCTCTTTCTCTGAGAGCCAAAGGAAGAACTGGAGGGAAGAGGAGAAAGCCCAATTGAAAAGTCTCTGGACCTGGACTTGTTTACATTTCCTTTTGTATTTACTCCGAATGCCATTGCATTATTGGGCACGGATGCATACATTCTAAAGTCAATACTCAACAGCTCAGCACTTTGTTTGGCCTTCTCTTCCTGGACTGTTGAAACTGGACTCGCATTCCAGTCTCTTTCCCCGTGGCACAGACACACATACACACAGAGAGAAACGAACTGGGTGGCTGAGGAAAGTCGTCCTGATTTATTCTCTACACTTTGTGATTATTCATTGGAGAAACATACGGCCTGCTTTCTCTTCCTCCTTGCCTTGTCGTTTGTGTACACTCCACACTTTCACTCCTTATTCTGTATGCTTATTGGGATGCCATGTAAAATTTATGCAGACGCATGTAGTCACCCAATTTCTCTCTTTCTTAGAACTAAGAACCTTAAAGTCTATTGGGAAATTTTCTCTCCTTCTCCCTCCCTTCGTGTATACTTACTTCCTTGTTTGTTTGAAGAATTTCCTCTTCAGTCGCGAATCTTTCTGCAATGCAATACAATGAAATGAAATGTGTGTGTGTGCATCTGACTGCCTCTCCTCTTTCTTTACAAAATTGTACAAAGTACAAAGCCTCTTTCTGTCTCACATCTTTCTTGTATGCACAGTCAAGGGGTTGGATTTTGAGAGGAACTCAAGATATTAATGTTGTATAGCAAAGTCTCTCGTTTCCATGTCAAGGCATATGTTAATTCATGGCTGAGGGCTTTTTTCTCTTCTTCTCCTCCTCCCATGTATTCTCTCTGTCAAGCTTCAATAGAATGGAATATCGGGAGTCGGTCTAGTCCTCACATAACGGATGCAAGTCTTGTGTGTGTGTGAGAAAGACTGAAAAAAGACTTCGTCTTTCTCTACTTTTCCAGGTGGGTAGTTCTTTGTAACAAATCCAAGTCCGGAGGATCCAATTAAAAGACTTTGCGTCCCTTTTCTCAAATTCTCTCTTTCTCTTCCTCTATTTCTTGAAGACCCTAAATATCAGGAGGCAATTAAGTCCCAGTTACCACAGTTACAGTCAAGGGAAGGTAATTGAACGAAGGGAAAAGGGGAATTTTCTCCCACACACACACAAAAGCCGTTTGAACCACTTGAAGATGTAGAATCTTTTGTAGGGGAAAGAAAATGTCTATTCGGAACCTGGAGAAATTTAGAGAACAAAAGTAAGGAATTTATGTTTGTGGCCACTGACTGGTTCTCAACATTACGGGAGATAAAACGACTAGACAAGATCCAGCAGGTGTTAAGACCCCATGGAAGAATGAGTTTTAAAATGATTGTTCTATACTCTTTAGTTCAAAGGAGTGGAAAGAAAGATGGGGAGGAGGATATCAATTCACGGAGGTGGATTAGACCTTTTTCGCCTTCTCTTCCGTTCGATCTCTTGTTATGATTACATTGGGATATTGTGTGTCGGATCACCACAAATTCACAAATTACTTGAACAATGGAGTGAGAACCATTATTCTAATTCCTCCAAGTTTCCTCCCGCCCTCCTCCATCCCTAGTTCTCCTCTTCACCACATTCTTAACTCAAAAGGGTCCTCTCTCTCTCAATTTATATTCTTGTAATAAGATTTGTTCAGTTTTACCAGCTGGAGTCTATAGTCATTTGTTGGCTGGAGGAAAGAGAGAGAAAGAGAAAGTCTTGAGCTTGGTTTTGGCTCTCGTCCATCCGCTTCATTTAATTCCGTTGAATATGTGGACAACCTACAGATATCCACATTTACATTATACTGTCTCTTCTGTATATAAACTGTATAATGGAGAAGAGTCCTTTGTAAATTTCATAAATCCCTTTTAACCCACCCTCCTCTTTTTATTGACTAAGATTTTTGGAGTGTGTCGTGCCGATTTCTATGTAAATTCTGTTGAATTTTACCCTCCTGGTCCTCTTTGTACATTTTGTACTTTTGTTCCTTCAGAAACAGCAAAAGCAGAAGCAGAGGGAGATACATGGCACAGCACAGCACACTTTCTATTGTACTGTGTTAGTTTCTTCAGAACGATCACATTTCCTTTCCCTTTTGCTAGATTTGCTCTCCCTGGGTTGGTGATAGTGAGGGAGGAGGAGAGGCTAAATTAATTACAATTCCATTATGCACAATTTGGCATAATTATATTGGGCAACGGTGAAACACAAAATTAGGGAAAGGAGAAAAGTTTGGAAATTTTCTTCCACCCACCCACCACACACCACACACGCACAGAGAAAGTGTGAGACGAAAAGAGAAAGGAGTGACCCCTCTCCCCCGTTTCGTCTTTTACATATTTATATTATGATTTGCATCCTGTATTGTCCTGTGCACACAACAGAAAAGTAACCTTATTTTGGTGTGACAAGAAAGCTTTCTCTAATCATTTTATGCTGTGTATAATGTATAAATTGTGGTTGACGGAATTTTCCGTTCAAGCATACCAACTCACGCACTTTCTCCAACTTTCACGTTTGTCTTGAGATTCATTTTTAGAAATTCTTTTCAGTTTTCTCATTCTAGAGGACAGGGAGGAACAGGTAAGGGTAGTCTCTGTTGATCAAATTTTCCCAAATTACTAACTCGCATTACTTTTAGTTAATTATGTCATTATCCTTGTGTACGGGAATTAGGTCTATACATCAATATTATGTGTATACGGAGAAAATGAGGTATATCCAAATATGGAGGAGGAGACTATATTTCAAAAATAAATAATTCCAGTGTAGATAATTACGTGGAATCACTGGTTCATTATGCTGCGAACTTAAATACAACCTTTGAGCCTCCTTTAATTAATTGACCTACCCACTCTCCATTATAATGAGCGTAAAGAAAACTTTCATACATCGAGATATAGTTCAAAAGCATTGCAATATAAATATAAGAAACTTGTACATCGTCGTAAGTATTGATGTGCCACGAAGGAACAGAGGGGGCAAGAGGAAACTTGGCTAATTAATTAAATACAGAATAATTGTTCATAATCAAATCCTTGCCAAGTTCCATGGGGGAATCCTACTGTAGCAGCATAAAGTGGTAGAGTCTCATAAACTAAAATTAATCGCGGGGCATTAAACAATAACGAAGATAACTATAAACTATACTGCACTGTTATGCTACTTTGTCAAGTTGTTCAACTTCCTTTTAAGAGTATCAATAAACTTGAGAGTCGTAATTTTCCCAGACTTTGAGACCTGTATATTATTCGATTACAAATAAACAATCTGATTATGACAATATAAAATTATGTGCGTAAAAATTCGTCATAATTTAAATCCCCTTACATGTGCTTCGGATTTTTGCATAATAATTTTGATGGTGTGATTTCTGAGACAGATTTACTTGACAGGTCATCTCATCTTTTGAAATAGACTGAAATTTTGAATGTACACGGAGGAGGAGGGAAAATATCACCAAGTACATTAAAAACAATAAATTTTGGTTTGAGCAAACCATTATTAAGATTATTGAAAAGAATTGTTCAATTCTGTTACAATAAAGACAGTGTCAATTTCAATGTCATTAAAAAATTATGCGAATCTTCCATTTTACTAGAGAAACACGAAAACATAAAACATACCACAGAGACAAAGCCAGACACACAAAAAATATCGACGAGACATTTTACTCAATATTTCTAATGTATGTAGTTAAATTAATGGATAATCCATGCAGTTGAAATGATCCATGCAAAACAACTTTTGATTGACAGAGTCGGATTACATAACGAATGCATATAATAAAGTAAAGTGTACATTTTATGTGATTCACATAAAATGTACATAAATTTTATAACGGTGCAACCCAACTGTATGTAACACATTCGTTCATGACAAACAAGAATGCATGTTTGTACATTGTTAAACAATTGTTATCCCACAAAAAATTGCACCATCTCATAAACACACACACACTACACCATACTTACACATGTCGTGAGTTTGAACAATAGCTTTTCAAAAATGTGTATCAAGTAAATATACTGTGATGTGTTCACTACATGTTGTTTTCTTGTTGTTTTCTTAATCCGCAATTCTGTATTAATTGTTAATTAATAATTTTCTTGAGCAATATTTCCCTCGAGTTGCCATGAACCCTAGTAAATTTGTCAAGTGTACATAAATGCTGCAGTGTACATAGTACTACACAAAGCATAGAGAAGGTAGTAATAATGGTCCATTTACAAAGAATTTATTCACTCATTCACGTCTCATTTACGCTCTATAATTCCTCCTGCTCTACCCAAACTTATTGTAGAAATAAAGAGATAAACATTGTACACACTGCAGATGCTGGGAAGTCTGAATGTCAGTAGTGGAGTGTGTAGTGTGTGTGTGTGTAGAGCACAGAGGAGTGTGTGTGCGTGACTGTATCATTTTGGATAGAGAGTAAATCCTCATTGTAATCAAGAAAATTGGTGTTTATGGCCCCCCGATTCACCCAATTGTCCTGTACGTGTATCTCCATTTAATGTAGCCCAGTACACACACTCACATACACACACGCCCAAAAACTTGACTTGATTCGTCCCTCACCACCATCTCTTACATATCTTTAACTCACCATCACCATCAACATAAGTCCTCGTGTGAGATTGAGTGTGTGTCATTGTATGTACATCAAGGTAGTACAGGCCTTTGCTTTTCCTCAGGGGTTTCTCAATTTCCTGAACCATGGACTTTCTATTTTCTGACGCCTCTCTCTCCCTTTCTTCTCTAGCTAAACTCTTGAACGACTTAATACAAGAGGGGAATAAGTTACAAATTTCCAGATTACGTGATGCTATGACCTCTCCTTTCCTTCCGTGTAAGATTGGACTCTCAATTGAGAGAATAAAAAGGGAGAAAAAAATTCTTTGGAGATGAAAGCACGGACTAAATGGGAGACAGGAAAAACTCAGTCCGTAGAAATCACTCTCATTTTCAGAGTGTAATTTCAATGACTGAAATTTTCTTCTACCTTGTCTCCCAAATGGAGCTATTCTCGTATCCGTCGAAATTGCACGTGCAAATGTTATCAACAGTTTGTACTGTGTAAATGTGTTGTTGTTTTTGCTTCTGTTGTGTGCGTGTGTGTGGACGTGTTCACGTCGTGAAATGTGCAATGGATACAAAGTACATGCACAATAGCTCAAAACACTTGAGAGTTGGAAATTGGAAATGAATCTCAATTCCCTTTCTCTCGACCTTGGACATTTCTTCCCCTTCTAGCTTCTTTCCTTTCCCTCCGATTTGATGGGGAATTTATACGGAATTGCTTTTGATATGATCCACACGCACTCTTGATTCCAGATTGCGAACACTCATCGTCAGACTAAACGACGACACTAGAGTTTCGCGAATTTTTATTTAAAAAACCGTCTGTGCCGCATTCAGAGCCATTTCATTTTGAAATGCGGTTTCGAGAGTGTTGATGTGATGCATGTAATTTAATCAAATGGTGTTTTTCCCCAAATAAAAGGCTAGACGAGAGAACTCTGGGATCGATTTTTGAGAGTCAAAGGAAGGGAAGGAAGAGTGTGGAATCTAGGGGAAAATTTGGATGGTCCAAGAATTACTTGGAGTGACATACACTGAGTGCAACGACACTTGATGGGTCATGATGGCAGTCCTCTTTCTCCTCCTGTGTTGGTTGTGTGTGTGTGTGTTGTGTAGGATTCAAGGGAGGAGTGTGTAGCACACATTCTGGAACAGACAGGATGAGAAAGAGAGAGAAGCTGTAGTGTTGATTCAATTACGATAGGACGAGGACTTGTTTCTCTGTCTCCGCTTCTATATAGAAAGTCTCTGCAGAAGAGAAAGAGAGGAAATGGTGGTAACGGCGGAAATGCCGGGTTCTCCAGATTCCAAGTGGTTGCTAAATGACCCATAGCCCCAACCCTCTCTTTAGTTACATCTGTGTTCACTTATGCATGTCCTTCTCTTCCACTTCTTCCCTCCGAGTTGATTCCATTTCCGAAAACTCTATCCACACTCACTACGGATCAACAGTCATGGAGAGAGAGGGAAGACAGAGAAAGCGAGTTCCAGTAAAAGGTTGTCAGGGGAAAGAGAGGAATCAACTGGAGAGATATTAAGTACTCTCTCCTAGTATACTCCATGCTTGTAGCACCATTATACATGTACTAGAGAGAAGAGTCAAAAATATTTTTGATGATAATGTCCATGACTCAACCTGACTGAGTAGGTTAAATACTAAAATGGACAGGTAAACAAAAGCAGCAAGGAAACAGGAATTGTATGACAGTATACAATCTTGAGAACCATTATTATAATCAACTCAATACTAGTTTACACCACATGATAACACAAACATGTTTTTTTATTGTATTCCCAACTATGATCTACATTGAATTTCGCTTTTATTAAGCCTGGTACTCAGTAAATATAAAATCAGGATGAGAGGGTGGGAGGGGACAGAATTCAGAGCGAAACCATTTTATATGGTGTGTGTGCGTGTGTGTGAAACTGTCTTATTATCAGTGAATGTGGGTTTGTACTCCCAAATGCCTTTCTTCTCCAGATTTTTAATTTGGGATTTAAAACGGTGTACAACTTGAGGGAGAATGTGTAATTATAATTTAATATTCTACACAAAATTCTTCAGACGAATCAAAGGGAAAAGGTTTTTAAGGAGGAGAGTTGAAATACTATTTAAGTTCTTAAATATTGTAAAAGCTTTGCATTTGAAGAAGAAAGTGAAAATCCTTTTGTTAGATTAAGATGAAGAGAATATTGATTTAAAATTACTTTTGCACAAGTCTGGATTAAAATCCCCCCTGTGAGAATTTATTCTCATAAAAAAGAGGTAAAAGGAATTGAGATCGATATATTACTACACGTAGTTATGATTTTGTACAAGGACTTTCAAGTTTACAAACATCTCCCTTTTTGATTATGTTACATAGCTCCAGTAGTAGAAAAGCTAGACATTTAATTAAAATTGTGAAATCTATACTAGTCAATTTTGTAGCATATCTCGCTCCAAGCTAAATTTCTCCTTGAGACTTCTAGAGTGACTCCCTCAAAAGTTGAAAATTAAAGGTCAAGGCTGTATCTTATAATAGCTTCTCGTAATTGTTCATATTAAACTGGATTGTGAAATCGTAACCACCTACAATTAGTAAAGTACATACCAGCAAACGAGTAAACTGATATGATTGGCCGAGGAAAGTTTCTAACAGAGATCTAAACACACACACACACACGAGACAGAGATCCGTCAAGTTTAATATAAATTAAAGTTGACTCGACACAGAAAGAGTGGTGGGGTGTCGTTCGTCCCAAAGTTGGGTAGTGGTGGTGAGTGTCAGTGTTTTTGGCAGTGTTTGTCTGCGTGTGTGTGGGAGAGTCAATTAGGAAATTTACGCTCTTAAACTCTACATTAGATGGCAAAGCTTATGTACATAAGTATACATGTTGTTTGACATCCTCTTGGCATTGCTTTCATCGTTAGTATCAACTTGACACAAGTTTGCCGTCAGAGAGGAGGAGGAGAAAGAGAACGGCGTGGAAGGATTGCATGTATTTCAACACACAAGATTTTTAACTACATTTTTGTCTACTCTGTTCCTTCTAAATGGCGTCAATGTATTTACAATTTGTGACATACTCTGTGTAACGGTGCAAGAAAGAGAGAGAGACGTAAAGATGACAATTTGGTAGGCTTGGATGACTATGCAAATTGTATGAAACGCCTACACCATATCGTCCTTGACACTACATTTCATTGCAGATTATTCCCATTTTTTAAGAGTCACTCTCTCTTTCTCTTCATCATCTTGCTTCCCATCCCATTCGTGCCTTCATGTTGAAACTCTTCTTCTTGTCTTGAGTGTGTGTGTGTGTGTATTAAAAATCCATTTTAATGGTATATAGAGCAATGTTGAGGTTGAGACGCATGTCCTCACATCTCTCTCTCTCTCTCAGACACACACAGAATCTCACACTGCGAGTCTATCTCTCACTCTCATTTTCGTGTCTCGGGTGTATTATAAAAGAAAATTCATGATAAAGTACAAAGTTGATTTCAAAATAAAATTTAGAAATGTCTGACATCAAAGAATCAAAGCAAAGTGAATGTGTGCCTGTGTGTCTGTGTGGAATAAAAAGGATTGAGACTTCTTTTTTTGTTTTGATTGAGATAAAAGAAAAAAGGGAAGAAGAAATGGAAGAAAATAAAATCAGATCAAGTCGTTGGAGACTATGAAATTTATAGTAGAGGGAAGACACAGCATCCGAATGACCTGCTCATTGTCTGTTTGCACATCCATGACGAAGGGAAGGCCAGGACAAGGATATATAACTAGATTTTACAATGAAAACCTAATATTTGTAGATAGATATGTATAGAGAGAGAAATAATGATACCCTTATTGTCCTATTACCCCCTCCCGCTTTCTCTCCTACTCTCCATTCGGTTTGTTTTCCCCTCAAAGTTGACTCAAGAAAATGACCATGGAATGTTTGTTGCTAGGGTCATTCTGATTTTCAGAACCAATTTTTACGATGGAGCTCTCCCTCTCCAATGGTCAACAATGCACTAAAATGTGTAAAGTAAACAAAACACAAAAACCTTTATACATATTGGATGATGTCAAGGAGAAAGAGAGAAAGATCTCTTTCCAAAATCCAAAATAATCTTCACTGTTTATACATTATGTACACAAGTCGTTGGCTATGTCAATAAAAACAAAAGTATTCATTACATCACATTACAAACTGGCTCATAATGTACTAATGGTACATCTTACGACTTGTACGTAGGTCATACAATTCCCGGAATGATGGAATGAAAGGTCAACAAGGCCACAAATAATCATAAAACGAAATGAACGCAGGTGCTACTAACTGCCCGTGGACATGAACTGGTAAAATAGACACAATTAAAAACGGGACAACGAGAGAGAAAGGAAGAATTCATATATTAATAAGTCTCAACTTAATCTACTTTTTGTTTGCATACTTCTATTCCAGAACTGAGGAACATTCGAGTGTACTCATGTATAAGGTAGTTACATACACGTGTGTGTGTGGATTCAACTTTTCCATTGGACTTTGCATTATTGTTGTCTTGAGCTCGAGCTGAAGAATGGAAAAGGGAGAGTCGCGTCGGCTGGAGAAAAGTGAGCTTCTTTTTCAAAGACGACAGTAGTCCACATATACGCAGAGACAGACTCTTTGTCAGAGGAGTTAAGCCGTCTGTGTATGTACTTTCTACTTTTCTCTCTCTTCTGACATGTTAAAACCCTTGAGGCTATCCTTTTGTCATTTTGATTAGGTTCAAGACGAACCCTACAATACAACAGATCCTCCTTTCTCTGTCTCTCTCTCGGTGCACCAACAAGAGATCTATGCCCTTGCAAATATCTTTCATACCATTCCACACAGACACACACTTTCTCCCTCTGTTATATATTTACTCTCTATGGTATTTCATGTTTTCCCATCTTCATCCTCCCACATACATACATGTATATATTGTAGGAAAGTCGGCGGCGGCTGTGGTGTTTGTATTCGGCTAGCGTCAGCTGTCAAACGGGCAAACGTCTTTTCAACATGAAAGATTCCTCTCTGGAATTGACGACGCAATTGTGCCGATTCAAGTCGTACGACTTGAACTCGGCTTCTCCTCCTCTATCTCACCCACTCCTATTTTTTTTTTTATCTATTTTCCTCATTTCATTCCAGTCTGTTCGATGCGAGCACACACAGTCACACACATGCAAAACTGTCAGTGACTGAAGTGCTGGAAATTAATTGCATGAAAGAGACTCTCCTCCCTTCTGCATAAATCTCGTAATTACATTTTGCGTAAATTATGAGGACAGGAAGAAAGTGCTGAGCTGACTTTGGAATCCATGGCGTCCGCCGGAATGCAATGTGTACAAAATAAATATGAAGGACTAATCACAGGATTGTTCATGATGTACTACTTAAAATGATCAGCAGAGAGGACTGTCTCTCTAGGATTCTCATTAGGGGCTAAACTCTGTGTGAACACACACACAACACTCCTGATGAGGACCATTAATTTCCTCGTCTCTTTCTCTAGTCTCCAATGGCAGTGGAATGGCTCATCGACTATAATATTTATGTTGTATTTTTTTCTGGAGGAGGGATGTCTTACACGAACTAAACACTCGCACATAGGATGATGATGGGTGGTCGGGGTAAAACCAGGAAGCTTGTCTTGACAAGGGAGACGACAAGTCGGAGATCATTGTAGCGTCACCAAAAGACACTTTTCTGCTTTGTATTCCATGGGCGGTTGACTGTTCCAGCCGACCGCAGTCATTTCAACAATTCTGTATTCTGTAGTGCAAGGAAAAGCCGCCATATTTGCGGCTTCCCCCGTACCACCCTCCTCTCTGTATAATAAATATATATAAAGTGATTCATGTGGTAGTAATGATTTTGTGATCACTTTCCAAGCCTTCCTCCTCTCCTCCTCTCCTAATCTTTTGTTTGTATGAAATTCAACGTTCATCATCTTAATTTTCCCATTGTTCCCCCCTCCCTCCCCCACTCGACGATGAATCTAAACGAATGTACTACTCTTTTGTTTACTCAACTGTTCTGCTTTTCCTGTCTTTATTCATGTCTGTGTAGCCGTGTGTAAATTAGACACAATAGAATGGAGAAAGGAGCAATCTTTCCCTGTGTGTGTGTGTGTTTGTGTGGGTGTGAAAAATTGACTAGCCACATTTTCTTTATGGTTTACACTGTTTGCTTTTAAATGTCTATTGGTGTACAGGGCGCAACAAGTCTTTATCCAGTTATTATGATGTACTTTGAAAATTAAGTAGCTCTGTGTGGTATTTAAAATCATGGAGATCATAAATTTGCACATGCTACATAAATAAAGATGTGGAAAGCAAACTGTCTGTCCTGACAATAAAGATCTCAGCCTAGGGAAAGGAGGAGAAGCTTTCACACAATGAAATTCTTCAGAAAAACTAACGGAAGTGATTCAAAATCCGTTTATCATAGAAAAAGAGACAGTCCTTGTCTTCCTCTTTCCCTCCCATACGGAAACTCATTGAAGTTTGTGGGTAAACGAAAAAAAAGGTCAGGATAAAGGAAAAATTACAAAGGACTGGGAAACACGCAAGGGGGACTGAATAATGAGTCCCACATAAGGGCCATGCATAATAATATACGAGTACAAAAAATTCTACGTAGGATAGTACAAACGACGTTGATATTCAGTATCCACTCAGTTTGAATTAAGATGAAACGAAGATCCGTGTGCAATGAATATGAGAAAAGAGATAGTTGAAAGGGAGAGAGAGAGGCAGGTGGAAAATGTTTGTTTATGATAATCGATGCCACTTCGGCACTTTGAAACTGTCTGACAGTATTTTATTAGAAAAGTAATATTTCTGCTCCCTGTTGACATAAGCTTCTCATTTTTTAACAGGCCCTGTCACAATTGGGAGACTGGGAAAGGCCTCAGACATCCAACCCAGCATGCAATATGGAGTTTTATATTAAAAAAGAAAGAGTAGTACCTACCTATCAACGCAACATACAAACAGTTTATTCCAGACATTGTGTGTGTGTACTTTTGTTCAACTTCTTTTAATCCCATGTATTTCTCTCTCTTTTTTCTTTCACACAAATTTTCCCCATAATTTATGAACAGCCTTCCAACCATTTTCCAAACCCCAAAAAAATGGCAATTTCATTTTGAAAATTTTCAGTGCGGAAAATATTTTCCTTGTATGTATTCCATATATAAATGGAATTAAAGTTGATGAGCAAAAAGTAAAGAGAAAGGAATTTAATGGGGAGAGTGCATCCAATGGCAGGGAGAAAGTGTTCTACTTTCTCCGAGTGCATTTAATGGGTCCTTTGACATGAAGTCAGAGTGAAAAGAGTCTCCCAAAAAAATAATATAGTAAATTGCAAACACAAGGAAAAAACCAAAAATTGTGAGAGAGAAAGGAAACAGGGAGAGAACACATGGGAATACAAATTCACGTGTTGAACTCCTGAATGTCATCCAGACTTTTCTTTGAGAACAGCCAAGTCGTTCCAATTTTGTCAACAACAACAACAAAAAGCCGGTGGTCGTAGGGAAGGAAGTACAAAAGCAAGGTCTCGTGTGTGGGTGGAATACAATTTTTGCCAGCAGGACGGAATGAGTTTCTGGATGGTGCAGAAAAAATATAAAGTTTTCTCCAGTGGACGAGCCCTCCGGTCCAGAATGAATGGAATCATTGAAAAAGAAAAATTGCACATAATATTTTAGTCATAAAATGGAAAGAAAATATATAGGGCATCGATTGCCATTTGAAGGAGGAGAAGAACAGGAGCCACCACTGCACTATAACTTTTAGGATCGTATGACTTATTACGCAATGCATATCAATTGCATCCCATATTTTGGACAAACATTTTGGAGAGAGAAGATATCAAGATTATATACTGTAGGGCTATAGGGCAACAGAGAAAGGAAAGTTCGTCTGGTGTGTATCTCTCTCTCTCATTGTGTTTGTGTCTGGAGTATGCTAAGATACGGATCAATAATCCCAGATCTAAATTAGGGAAATAACTTTTTCCCTCTACCTGCTCTACTCCCTCTCTCTAAAATATTTGGACACTTTTGAGTTCCACACTCTTGAATGATGTACACTCCAATAATGTACTAAAGTGATTTTTAGAGTTGGGCATAAATCAAAAAAATTACTGAACATTTTGCTACATGAATTGTAGGGAGAATGTGACTGGAGAAAGTAGAATGGTATTGTGGAGGAGAATGCATCTGTAAGAATCTGCATTATAACTCAAGAACATACGGTTGATAAAAATCCTAGTCTTGAAAAATGCAATTTATTTAGCACAACAAAAATATTTTGGAAAAAGTATATAATTAGAAGCTTAATTACTCCGTACTGCATAATGTTTTGAAGTTAATCCGCTGCTATAATTATAGCTTGTATTATTTAGTGTCTGTTTCTTTGGAACTAATTTTGTTCATTTGATTTGTGAGAGAGAAAACATTGTAGATAGAGATTTCATTAAAATCTTATCCTTGTGGCCTTATGCTGCATAATGAGATTTTAATATGATGAAATTTTTTTGCATCCAAATTACCAAAAAAATGGTTGTGCATTTGTTTATTCCGGCATTTCTTGGAAAAAGGGCATTTACAAAGTACGTACTCTGGAATATCAAAAAAGTCTGTGTATGAGTATGCGGCAGTTGAAAGAAAATCGTCTTCTTAGTTCTTGACTAAAATTGCACCAAGTCGTCGTATGCGTTTTTGTGTGTAAATGTAATTGTAGTTTATCTGCATTAGGAAAATTGGAGGAGGTAGTTCGACTCTTTATTCCCTTCTTCTCCTCCTCCTCTCGTCTTCCTCTACCATAATCTAAAATTCACTTTGAATTTACGACGGCTACGATTTTTCTCTCTTTAATAATTTATGATACACTCCTCCTCCATCTCATCTCATCATAATATTAGAGAAAGGAGAGAGCGAGTTCATGAAAAATGTAACTGAATTTACAAAAGAAATCCATGTGCTCCCTCCTTATTATAAACACTGTGCAATGTCAAGCTACGAATTTGAGTGAATTTTAATCAAGTTATTCTTGGAAAAACTCTCAGATGCAGACGACCATTCATAAAAACCAAGAAAATAAATATTTTACAAAAATTTTTATTATATTATTTTACATAATATCACATGATCTTGAATAATTTCATTTGCATCTCGTAAGTATTATTCTTCTCCTTGTTGTTTGAACTCATTCTTAATTAATATTTGGTTTTCCGTTGTTTTTGAGCAAAAGAAAAGCTGGACCTACAATAATACTACACAGATTTGTGTGTGTACACTATAAAAATAAATTATACGTGTAATAAACATTCGTGTTTATTCATATGAAGGCGCAGGTGCACGTGTAGAATGGAGTAGCTAGGTAGATGTACGTAGTCTACATTTGTCAAAAACACTCTTTTTTCCTGGAAAAATATGAGAAGAGAAGAGAAAACCTGGAAGACTCTGATATGCCGTTACTTTCTCCCAAAAAATATGGATTCTATATGCAGAAAAAGAGAGAAAGTATACTAAACAGGAGGAGGAGTATTATGTCAGGACAAGATAGAAGGAAAGAGCAATCTCTCCCATTCAAAGTTATGACGGTGTGTGTGTCTGGGTGAAAATAAAGTAAGGGTGGAGGGTTCTAAGGCCCGTTGAGTTTAGGATTGTACCCCGTCCACAAAAGGTGAATGTTTCAAAAACTAGACTGTCAAAAATGGACAGGAGGGGTGGAGACAGGGGGTGACCCTCGGATCTACGAGTCAGAGGAAAAAGAGGGAGAGAAATGTTGAAGGGGCATCAGGTGTAAGCACTTATATTTCAACAACAAAGAAAATTCGATATTTTGATTACATTTCTCCGCCTCACCTTTCTCCTTGTCTTCTTTAATGCTCGTTCATCTACCCGCAGACCCCACATACACACACAAGGAGAGGAGAAAACATGATAAGAAGACACACACAAAGTACAAGAATTTATTCTGGAATAGAAAGAGAGAGAGAGGGAGAAATGTAGAACGGGAGGATGATTGCAATGGTGAGTGAGTCCAAAGTTCAAGGAGGAGAAAGGAGGTGAATAGTGAATACTTAGGCTCAACTTGGGCTTTTGTATTACATAAATTGCGTCTGAGTTTTCTCTCTCAAAGTCTGTTGAAAGAAAATCCTTCAATTTACCTCCACCGACCAACCCGACAAGTCTACCATTTGCCATTTTCTCTGTATTTCTTTACACAAACACACACATGGGTAAAAATATACAGGGGATGGTCGGGTAGAACAAGGACTTTGTGTCCCCTTTGACATTTTGTTAAATCCACTGGGAGACATTTTGTAAAATGATACTCATTTTTTGTACGAAAGAGATAGTCAATAAGTATTTCTCTTTTTCTTCTTTTTAAATTTTCAATCTCATCAATTAAAGTCACAAATAAAATTTTGCGACATTTTTTGTGGTGTCAGTTTCTTTGACCTTTAGGGTGCAGTATTCATTTGTGCTAATAGAATTTAATATTTTGTAATTTGAGATTTGAGATTTAGGCGTAATAAAATTATTTTGTATTTTCAAATAAAAATTGTTCATTTTTTGACCAGATTCAGAGAAATTCTTTTTGTTCTTTTAAAATGTCCTTAAAGGGGTTCAACCTGAACAAAGAAGAAATATAGTGGAAAGAAAGGTGGAGTTCAAAAAGAGTTCCCCGACCTCCCCTAAATCTCCCGTATATAAAAGAGAAAGGAGGATCCAAAGGAAAAAAACATTTATGACTAGTTTCTCCTTACACTTTCTCCGGCTGCTATGTTACCCTCTGTTGTTCCTGTTCCTGATGGCCCGTTGATACAGAAGTTGAAGTTACATTCTTTTTTCTTCATCTCTCCTTTTTCTTTCTTTTGAAAACAAGAAGCAAGAATGTAGTTGGTTGCTCCTGTCTTCAGTTGTAAACGATACCCGGACAATAAAAGAATGTGTGTGTGTGTGTGTGCCTGTTTGTATTTTTCCTCTTTAATCTTTCTCTTCCTTGTGTCTATTGTGCATTTTTGGGAGATGTGCACTTTTCCAGATAAAAAGTACACAGAAGGGAATATGTTTTTGTCCCACATTTCAATAGAAATAGAAATTGGAAAAATTATTTCTGTTGAGAGAGGCCATATTTACAAAACAAAATTCAAAAGGAGGATTTCTATACAGCCTGAGAAGTCATATTACTGTCAACTGTGGTGTTTTAATCCAGAATTCCTTTAATCCACGACAAATTGTTCATCTTATTTAACAGATTCAGGACATATTTTCCCTGAGTGACCACACACATCACTCTCTTTGAAACATTCTTGATAGCTAATCTTGAGAAAATTAGGAGATCATCATTCTAGTATCAATATTTGACTTTCCGGATATCATATGCAAAATCCTTTGTGTCAACTTTATTTCTCTCTGTGTGTGTCAGTCTGCGTGTTATGTGTGCAAGGCCATTTTGAAATTAGATTTGTGTATAACTACAGAGTATTATATTAGCATCAAAAGTTTCAATTAGAGAGACAGAGTGAGGGGAAGAACAAAGTGAAGAAATGTTCAGTCACCGTCTTTCCTAATTTCTGTGGTTATATGCACACACAACACACACACACACACTAGGCGGAAGTGTATAGAGACTGTATTTATTACATTTGAAGTTTGTGGCTAATCTACAGTCTTCTCCTTCCCCCTCTGTAATATCATGTAGTATATGGAAATTAAATTCTTTGCTACTCGATGCGAGACAGACTAGGCTTGTACAAAGTATTAATCTTCTCTCTCTGTCTCTTTAGAAATTCAGAATTTTGAGAAGACAATGGTGTACGGAGTGTGGAAGTAACCAGGAAAATTAGACTGTTTAATATATACAATAGTATTAAAAAGGATGATGATGTCTTTTGCTTTATTACAATTGAGACGCAAATGTCTGTTTGCATCTTAACCTTGGATGAAAAACTCTGAGAAAGAGGAAGTGAAGAAGAATGTGTCCAATTTTTCCCACACTTTGAATTTCTCCATTTGTCCTCACATTTATTTCTATTTTATTCAGTTACAATTTGCTTAAACCAAACTGAACGTTTATTCAGACCTTTTTTCATTTGTAGGGATTGAGTCGAGATTCATTCTTTTAGACTCGAAATGGCCACAACCCAAAGCATAGTATAAAAATGAATTTATTGACTTGTAACTCCTCCTCCTCCACTTACCTTACATAAGGGAAAAGAAAATTGGTAAAATTTAATGGACCATTAATATGCGTGCGTGTGTGGTGTGTGTGTATCGTGTAGATATGAGGATTTGTAGAAGGATATGGACTGGAAGTCGTTTCTTCACATTGTAAAACATTGTCCATGTATTTTTTGGATGGTTTTTGAGAACGGTTAAAAAAGGAAGCCATTTGTATGGAGATTTAAGTGTGAAAGTCGTAGAGTGTGAGAAAGAAACTTTCTCTCACTCCCTTCCCACCATTTAAATGAGATGCAAAGAGGAAGGAAGGAAGGAGAAGAGGAGTCACGAGCCTGAGTCGACACTTTTTAGTCTGGATCTGGTGAGTAGATTCTAGTTCTAATCCGCCCAGAAAAAGATCAAACTTTGTTTTGTTGATGAGAAGAATATCAATAGGAAAGCAGAGAGGGAGAGAGAGTGAGTGTGTGTTTTTGTATTCAGACATGTTAAGCTCCACGTTTCCTTCAGTACAGAAAAAATAGAAAGAGCGTGACATGATGCAAGGACTAGTGTATTATGAAGATAAATTGACTCAATTTTGTGTGATTATTCATAAACAGTGAATTGATTAATCAGCTTTCCGAGTCAAAATTGGAATATTCACGCGAGGAATGAAAATACACATTCTATTCTACGTACTACATATGTGGAGACAGAATATTCTTTTTGTTCTAAAGATTTAGTATTCATAATTCGAAACCCGGTTGCATTTTCCCCTTCGCCAGTGATTGACAAATTGTACTGTACAAATAATTATAAATTGAGTGGAGGACATTCGTTTGAAGCGTCGTAGTAGAAATACGTGTGTGTTGCATTATTAATTGTTCTATTTTCTCCGGGTTTAACAAACACTGAAAAGGAATGAGGGAGGGGAGGGTGGATATTGATGTTGGGTTATTCAGCACACATGATTGACTACATTAATTAGCAAGAGGAATGCCAAAAGCTTTACATGCTTAAATCTCCTTCACATTCTTGAATGTAGAGCAATGACACCTTAATGACGAAATTGTACATCAATTTTGCATCTCCGAATCATATGAAAATCTTTTCATCAATTCCAAAAAAAGTGTACAACTGAGGCACGTAAAAATATAAAGTGTCTTAAAAGTATGGTGAACATTAATACACTTCACAATTACATCAAAAGTGTATTAAGCCACTCACCCATCACAAACAGGATTTTATTGGTCACAATTATTACGGTTATTACAGATGGCAAATAAAAATTGTGAGTACTGAGAAAAAGAGACGACTGATACAAAAAAGAACATCAATATTTCATTATTCTGTGAAATATGTCAAATCAAGTGATGACAGATAAATTATTAAAATACAATGTCAACGCCGTGACACATATATTAACATATCACAATCTCCATGTCACACACACATCGCGTGCATCAAACTCAATATCATCTCGTTATATTTAAGACCCTTGTCTAGCTCCTACGACACACAAGAGAGAGAAATATGAATGGAAGAGGAGGGTCAGACACACACAAAAGCTTAGTGTTTAGTCAGTACATTATCTTTGCCTCAGCATCAAAATGAAAATCAGTCGTCAAAAGAATATTTTTTACGATGTATACACATAACAAAAAATGCAATACAATTGCAACTGTGATTGTTGTTAAGAGGTCGACACTGCATTGTCGAGAGCATTGTAGCCCACGGAAGGGGGAACACATGTAATATGAGAATAGTAAAACGAGCAAAAAAACATTTTGCACGATAGCATGCCGTCAATCATTCTCACCAAAAAAACATCCACTTTGGATATATTATAAACGCGTGTGTATACTACACATGTAGTACATATTACATTTTTCACTTGGTACACTCCGTCTTCGTTTTGTCTTGAATTGTACAATAGTTTCTTTTTTTTCTTCCATCTCTCTCTCTCTCTCTCTTCCCCTCTTGATCAATAATAATAATTGCAGTGTATCAAACGAGCCCCCGTCCACGTCAGACACACAATCTCACAAATGATAGAAAAGAGTCTCAAATGTCTTGTGTGTGTAGAAGTGCATTGGATATAACAGCCCAGCTCGCACACTACACATCCTAGGAGATCATAGAATCAATTGTGTGTGTGTGTGTGGAGTTGGCGTGTGAGAAGAGTCAATTCATTTTTGCAGGATGTCAAAAGGTGCAGGTTGAAAAAGAAGCACACACGCGTCACACATATCTTCAGGGATTACAACTCCATTGATTTGTAACAAAATAATTAACATTGTACGATTAAATGTAGTGTACATATACTAGTGAGGCAGAATTGTTAATTAAAGAACATGGAGCAGTTGACTTGTGTGTCTGTGTAATGTGGGTACAAAGAGCCAGAGTCAGGAATTAATTTATTTTGACCAATATAGGTCATTATTATCAGGATATTAGACCAAATGAGACACATCAACGAGAGAGAGAGAAAATTATATAATCACATGGATTTCTACCTTCTAGGCTTCGCTCAAAAAGATTGATGAGCTATTAGCCTATATTACATACCCAACTTAATGTATGCATGGGATGGAAGGGAATACTGTATGAAAGGGGGGAGGACCGGTTTGTGCCAAAATTGAATGCAGTTACTCACATCACGTCATACAAATTATCGTGAAGGGTCTAAAGGAAGACAAAATCAAGAGCAAGAAAAACTGAGAAAAATATTGGGAGTGGGTTAAAGCTTGTTTTACAAATGACACATTTTTTCAAACATCGAGAGAGAGTGTGTGTGTGTTGAGTAACAATTTTCATACAGATAATCGTATACAGGGAAATAGTTGTGATTAGTCCCTGTGAAGTGATGGAAATCGTCAGATTATGCATAATTTGACTGTCATTTAATAAAATATCGATGGTCCATGTAATAGCACGTGATAATGAGGATGGTTTGATTAAACCAAAAGTTGTCCCCTCCTACTCCTCTTTGTCATATAGCACACGCATGCTATGCTAGTACAAAAATTTAATATTACACACACGTTAAAATATGACATACACACTCCATGTCATTTCCTTGTTCCTCTCTCTCTCTCTCAAGCCATCTCAGATTGTTTTTAGTGGAGAATGCAACGTGTGTGTAATAATTATTGTGCACACTACACACACACATAGGCCATAGTATAATGGGTCGCTCGTTCATACACCCACTTACAACAATTTCTTTCTTTTTTTGAGAACCTCACAATACTGTCCCATATGTACCGCATGTGAACACATTCATTATATTACAGATACATATTGTCGTGTCTTTTTTGTGTATGTAGTACACAGATAGTGGTTACAGCATCAAGTGTGTGACCAAAGGGAAAAGCGAGTACATAGAAATGTACATGTATATAGAAATCTGTAGAAGAAAAAAAAATGATCATAGCCAGTGAATGAATGGATGAATGCATAAGGGAGGGGGATCGGAAAATGTGCAGAAAAAAGTTATATAATATTTGTTAAGGTGACGAGACGACAAGGCGAACAATCCTGTGGGTTGGTGCAAAATTGTTGAGGAGTAAAAAAGAGAGACAGAATGTGGATGGTGTACATGTTGTACATGTATGTTGTTGCAATCGTGTGTGTGTGTGATGTAGGAGGATAAGGATATGTAGAAAGAGATCTGAAGAGTTGCTCTTCTGAAAGAAGAGATCCAACTTGGTATAGCCTGTGTGTACTACACAGCGTGTGTGTGTGTGGGTGAGTTTTGGTGCAGCTGTTATATCATCACATGCAGAGTATTGTACACTTTACTCCAACTACAGTTACTGCATGGGTTAGGATAGTCCCCTCTCATCAAAGAAGCAAACAAAAAGGGAGTAATGTGTGATCTATCCAAAAAATCTCTATCCACAATGTATATAATGTAGTATTAAATAATTCATTACACACACGCGTCTATATGGGTGATTGTGGTACAGAGTGGAAGATTTTGAACGTTGCAACAACCCCAACACGACACACACACACACACACTAGCAATATGATTTTGTTTCTGGTTTCTCATTTCCACTTTGTGTTGGATGTTGTGGATTGTGGTCACTTTCTGTTTCGACCGGTTCTCTCAACCTTTGTGTCATCGTGATGTAGTGTGGAAGAGTCGGCCTATCCTATCCCATACAAAAAAATCACACACACACACACACTCTCACTCACAAACACATAAACCGTTCTCAGCATGGTCGTATTTTGGATCATATTTGCCTTGGAGGTAGGACACACAAAATAAAAATACACCGACTTAAGAAATAATTTTTTGGAAAAAAGTTTGTCTCTCTCTCTCTCTCTCCTGTGTTTCTATATATATGTGTGATGCACACGATGTGTGCGTGTGTGTGAAAAGTTTTATGGGGTGATTTAAAAAGTTTTTTTTTGGGAATTAATTTGTGTGTTAGGCAATGTGCAATGTGTTCCCAACCTGTTCCCCATCCCACGGAGACCCGAAACCGGGTGTGAGGACAAGTAGACTCGCATCACAATTACCAGAACTGACGCCTCGTGTCCATCCACCGACAGAAAGATCCATCCAAAGTCGTTCCCTCAATTTCATTGATGATGAACCAAGTTATGACATCCCGGCTCATCCAATTGTGGAAACATTGTCAGGGAAAGTTCGGGGTTTCCGTATGACAACCATTAAAGGCCGTGACATTGCAACTTTCTCAAGTATACACACCGACTTTTGCCCTGTTTTGGAATAACGGAACAAGGCTCAAACTTTTGAATTAGTATTTCTGAAATATTTTTGAAAATTTAATTATACGACAAAAAGTATTGTAATATTGATTCTGTACAGGTATACCTTATGCGGAACCCCCCATTCAAAATCGAAGATTTCGTGTAAAAATTTATTTATTCTTTGCTAAAAATTTGTTAGATGGAAAAGAAGAACGTAAATTTTATTTTTCTCTCAAAAAGTTCTCATTCTCCCCAATGCATGGCAATTTTGAGTGTTTATGTTTGTGTGTGTCTGTTCGTGTGTGTGTGTAGATTTAGATTTTATTAGTTAGACTGTACGTGAGTTGTTCTTATTGAATGAGGGAGGACCTTTTGCAGCTTTGTACTAGTAGTACATATTTGAAATGCAACACATTGTCTAATGGTTCCTCTCGGCTTTTTTGACTCGCCTGTCATTTCATGCATGGATAATCATTGTTCAAAATTTAATGGTGTATCTTGTGGTTTGGTGGTGGTGGTGAAATAAAAGTTTTAAGGGAGGAAGAATTTGTGTCGTGTGGAAGAATTTGACAAATTATCTCATCTGTTTTGGTAACAATGTGTAGGCTCCAGTTCCTATAAGACCTTGGCAAGGGTATCGGGACGCCGTGTCACCCCTCCCGTATTGTGTCCAATTGGATGGAGCCAATTATTACAAACTTCGGGGCACGGAAGATTGTCTCTATTTGTCAGTGAGCACACCGATTGTGAGTTTTTGTCCCTATTTTTGTTGAACTTAATTGCACATTCTGTGCGTAGACTAAGGGACTTTGTTTATATGCAATTTTTGTTTATTCTCTTTTCTGCATGCGAAATTTTAGTTGAGTAGTACTCTGGAAAAGTCTGAAAAATTGTTACCAGTTCTCATATATGTTCATGGAGGGGCTTTTGTGTTCGGTGAGTTACTGCTTAAATATATGGATGCTGTCATTAAAATTTTAATTGAATGACAATTTGACGACATTTCCTTGGATTGATAAAATATTTTCGTGGCTTAAGGTAACGGGAATTATGGACCAGCATATTTACTTGAGAAGAATATAGTTTTTGTCAGCATCAACTACCGAGTTGGGCCATTGGGTTCGTTGATTTTCTTTAGACTTTAATTAATTAATCAGGACAGTACACTTGGGGTCAAAATAACCCCAGGCTAGTTATCCGCTGTATCTTAAAAATATGATACGATTTCCACAATTTCATGTCTGTGTTGCTAAAATAGACGAGAGAGTGAAATTTGCAATCAATTTGAATCAATTCCTACATGTAAATAGTTCATTTTGTTGTACATATTTACATGAAAAGTGAAAGGAAATGGCTGAATATTATTATTGAAAATTAGGATTTTTAAGTACGGGTGATGAAGCCGCACCAGGTAATTGGATAAAGATAGAATTATTTGACAATCTTTTATGCACTTTATGCTCTGGGGATTCCCCAATTTTATTTAAGACAATTTTATTAAATAGGAAATGCTGGTCTCAAAGATCAAGCTTTAGCATTGGAATGGATTCGTGACAATATTATTTATTTTGGAGGGAATAAAAGCCAAATCACACTCATGGTAAATGTTTCCTAATTAACTATCAAGAAGATGTTACACAAGACATAATAATGCATGAATTTTGTCTCAATTTCACAATTTATTGTTATTTAAAGGGTCAGTCTGCCGGAGCTGTTTCTGGTAAATCTCACAGTTTTGTGTAATTTTCACTTTTATTAAAAATCAGGCTAAAAATTTAATCCTCTTCCTTCACAGTACATTTACACATGATGTCAAAAAGAACACAGGGTAAAACAAATTTTTTTACTGACTTGTTGAGCATTGCACTGAATTTAGAAATTTCTTAATTAAGTAATCGTTCAATGAATTAATGTGTACTTTTCCTTATTCCATTGGTGATTCTGTGTTCTTGTCCTACAACAACCAAAGGGCTATTTCATGGAGCCATAGGTATAAGATCACAATTGATTCATTCCACATTCATGTCAATTAATTACAATTAATTAATCTATTAGCTGTCAAAAAGTCATCATTGTTATGATAACTTCTTTGAATTTTATTTAGCTCACAGTGCCAGTGCTTTTGTTTTTTGGGCAATCCGAGACGTGACTCCTAGTCTGACCACAAAATTGGCTGACAGATTTAATTGTCCATTAAATTCGTCCCAATTGATGGTTGACTGTCTTCGACGACAAGGTAAAATCATTGTCTCTCTGTTTTACATAACATATTCAAATTAGAGTAATATGAATATCAATGTGTAATT
Organism: Pygmarrhopalites habei; assembly: GCA_009870185.1. NCBI lineage: Eukaryota > Metazoa > Arthropoda > Collembola > Symphypleona > Arrhopalitidae > Pygmarrhopalites > Pygmarrhopalites habei. The sequence continues at coordinate 25,079 of WJFB01001710.1, forward strand.
CTTTTTCTTTTGTTTTTTTTTTCGCCCAGACTCAGCGTTCCTCGTCTCTGAGCAATTTAATTTGTGGGTGGGTACAGGCTATATCTTTTGTAATTATGAAGTCATTCAGACTGTGAATTACTCATAAACTTCAAAATTTGTGTACTTGTACATTAAAATGCCTTTTACATTAATTTGATTTCAGCACTGGTGGGTGTTGCCTGGTGTACTATTTGGCCCAGTAATTGAGCAACCTAGGTAAAATCCTTAACTACTAATTGAGTAAACATTCCATGTAAATCATCATATAAATATTTATCTTTTTCCCCAAAAAAGTCCTGAAGCCATTATCACTGACTCTCCTGTACATCTTTACCAAACGGGACAAGTATCCCGAATCCCACTCATCTCTGGAGGTAATTGACCAATCCTAAACCACTTCGGTTTAACACAAGTCAGAGAAAGTGTCCTCACACTTTGATTACAATATAACTGGATATAAATCACAATCAAATTATTTCGGTTGACAGTGGTCCGAGATGAGGGAGAAGTTTTCGGATTGGGTAAGAAGAAATTTTTTGTCTATCCCTCTCTAAGCTCTCTCCCACGCACACACACATAAACACATCAATCCCCACTCAAATGGGCAAGATGATATCATAATTGGTAACGGAAATTTGTTTTCTCCCCTTTTCCAAAAAGTGTTTACTCACGTAACGGGACTAAGAGGAACATTTGATCGACGCTGGAATGAATTGGCTCCCTATGTCTTTGACTATGAGTCATCAATGAATAGCAGTCAAGCCCTTGGAATCAGTCAAAAGATTCATGATTTTTATCTTGGAGATCGCAAATTCAACTACAATAACAAAGAGTTGGTCCATAATGTAATGCAATCATTGATAAATTTATTTTCTTTATTTATAAATATTTATTTATTTTATTTATATATAAATAATAAAATGTGTGTGTGGACATAAAAAATTTGTCATTTTTTATCTGCACAGGCATTTGGTGACCGGTACATGGTCACTGGAGTACACAAGGGATTACAATTTCATCAAGTCTACGGTTCTCCCACATATGGATACTATTTCAATTATAGGGGAAGACTAGGACTTGCCAGTTCGTTAGGTTATCGCCAAGATGAATGGGGTATCTAATACATCTTTACTCTCTCTCGCTCTCTTTCATTTTCCTGTACGTTCTCCTAAAGTATCATTCCTCTTCATTCATTCATATTTTTTATGTTCTAGGCGTCACACATGGCGATGACATTCTAGTGAGCCATTAAACTATTCACATCCACATTTTTATCCATGAATGATTGTGTCACATTGATTCTAAAATTGTTTTCTTTGGAATAATTTCAGTATTTTTTGAATAACACAAATTGGTTTCACCCACTGGAGCTGGACACACCCGAGTATGATGTGGCAGGTCAGTTTACAATAAAATCGTACTTTCTCCATTGTCACAACTGGAGTGGAGAAAGTAGCTCGTTTCTTAACTTTTCCTTTTGATTCTTTCAGAATTTCTCATCAATGTGTGGGCCAATTTTGCAACAAAAGGGTACTTGAGATTAAAGTAGTTACTTACTTGATTAGTTGAGTATAATTATTTTTAAAAAAAACTTTTAATCTTCATTGCAGTCGTCCCCTTTTCACAAATGAAAATGGCAAGGATATTGACTTTTGGGCCCCAATATCCGATCCCAACAACATGACTTTCCTCACAATTTCACAAAATCCTAGCTTTGCTGCAGAACCATTCAAGAGTCGAATACAATTTTGGGAAGAGACTCTACCCATTGTTCCTGACCCTGTGACCCTGATGCTGAAACGAAATAATAATTCAAGAGAAGCTGGCTAAATTTGTCCCCTCACTTTAAACACTCTAGTATTATGAAAATTGAATCTAGTTCAGCAGTTATAGAGCTCAAACCAAATACACACGTGATATATTGTACATTAAATATTGTATTATATTACCTTTTTTATATATAAGTTTACTAGGTCTGTATGTATATTGTAAGGATATTCGTAGTCTATCTTTGCCATAAACATTTACGCTTAGGTAATATGTTGTGTTACAGGATATTAGTCGACGACAAAAAGAAAGTAATGTTTTTTTGTCCCTTT
>WJFB01001711.1:0-27186 GCA_009870185.1 Pygmarrhopalites habei
ATTGTTTCTTGTTACAATTTGTGAATGTGTCCTCCTCCCTCATCCTCATTACATTTGATCTTGTCATTATTTTGTAGGGAAAAATTGTACTCTCCAACATTTTATATTTTGTTATAACCTCAGTTACCACGTCCAGTAGAATCTCCAAAAAATGTGACTACGATTATATCATGGAAAACGTAATAAATAAAAAAATATATGGTATTGAAGCATTTTCATAAAAAAAACTTGTTCAGAGTTTTGATTGACAACTTTAATTATAATTATTATCAGCACTCTCTTCCCACAAAGAGAGAGAGAGGACGGTATGGTGTGGTTGGGAGAAATTAAAAAGCTCCTTCCGAACGAGACAAAGACAAGAGGAGAACATGAGATTCTACATGAAATTTCTTGTAGTTGATTAAGCAAACTGAACTGCACCTTGGCTGAGGGTGTCTGTCTGCCAAGGAAATTGAAGGATGATTGATGTGTGTCTTTCTGAATGGAAGGGAATATTGGGGAAAATGTAAATTCCTGTTTCCCTCCATTTCAATTACCCCCAAAATAACATGTTTTCTGCTCCACCACTTCTTCAAACCATAATTTAGTAGACGATTAAGGAAAGGGGATCCAAAGAAATGAAAATGTAGACCTACATAAAACTACTGTCACACACACATCATCATCTTAATGGCTTGAAACAAGGAGGAATGATCATAATCATTTTTTTTGTACTCTACAGTCAGTAAATGTTCCTTTTCTGTGCGGCACGCAGGAAAATTCCTCATTCAAAGAAACAATAAGTGAAATGAAATAATAATAAAATCATGAGCGGAAAAAACACACACACTTGAAGAAACTTGAAACTGTGAATGGAAGAAGGAGAAACATGCAAAAGTTCGACTGATTGAGTCTCGTCAATTGTTGTTGTTGTTGTTGTTGTGGCTGGTGGATTTGAAGCAGAAAACTACATAATAAAGTTAAATCATTTGCCCCTCGGCTCACGAGCCAAATGCAATTGCAGTGCGTAATCCATATGAATGTACTGAAAAATTGTCTGTACTATGTAATAATAATGATAATAGTGGATGTAGGTATGAGTATTCACTCAATTATGTTGTTAAAAAATTCCCAACTCACTCTGTGCACTTTGTGAAGTGATACAAACACACACACACACTGTCAAAAGATTAAATACATGGAAGGTGCAGGAGCCAGATTCGCAATTTAATAAGAGAAATTGTTTTTTCTATTTGGATTGGAAAGGCATTTAGATGAACCATTAGCATTACACACTTTTGAGGAGGAGGAGGAAATATTATTATATTACAATGGATCATTGTGGCAGTAAATTAATTAGTTGAAACTCAATATGAGTGAAAAAAATCTCTTTTCCTCCATTCATTCATTCTCTAATGTCTTTGTCTTTATCTTCTGGCCGTCCTTCTCCTTGTTGACTGATCAATCTGATTCGATAGTCATCTCTCAGACTATCTCCTTATAACATCATTCAGTCCGTCTGTGTCCGAGTTTTTTGTTCGAACCTGTCACTTTAATTGATCTTGTAAAATTAATGCAGTGTTGAAATTTACATGGAATTTTTTTTCTTTATTACTCCAATTCTTAAATTCTCTTCCTTCTTGTCGCAATTCATGGATGAGGAAGAAAATGAAGAGCAGAAATTATTGTGAATGACTGTAAAAAAGCTCTCATGGATAACGATTAAAATAGCCACTCTTTATAAATAATCACATGTTTAATATTAGGTGAGCAGTTATTTAAGTTTAGTGCGTGCGTTGAGTAGAAAAAAGTGTTTCGTAATATTTATTTTAAAATTTATCGGTGTGGAGCTAATAATAAATAAATATGGAGGTGTGTGAATGAGTCTTATTGTCTCACATCTTTTTAACCACTTTGTTCCTCTGTTAGTAGTGCAAGTCCACCATTTAGCAAAGTAAGTAGAGTTGAGTAAAGGAGATAATGGAAGGGAAGAGAGAGAGAGAGTAAAGAATTGTATAACCAGAATGACGATAGTTCGTGTTAAAATGGTTGCCTGTGTTTCTGGTTTCGTGACCACAAACCATTAATTAAACCAATACCACTAAATTATTTTCTCATTAATGGCAATAATTACGTTGACCAGCATGATCATCAACTGCTTCTCCTCCGTCTCCTCTTTACACCTCCGCTATTTGTGTGTGAGTAAAATCACTTCTTATTGTGAATTTTCAACTCTTATTTATTTCTGCAACAGTTTAAACCTTGGTCCAATAGTTGCCAATAAATTGAAATCGCCATTTAACTATCCCTATCATTTAGTCAAAGTAGGTTGTGCCCACAAAATTATGTTCTATTTGACTTTATGGAAAAAATGGATTTTAATATAAATCAAGACAAGTTGAGTAATACATACTTGAGAGAAAAGAAGAGAGGTAGTGGAGTAGTACACAGTCAATATTTCATTCTCCAACAAGACACACGTAATGTGGAAATTATTACGTGTAATAATAAAGGCTTGAAATATAGTGTAAGAGTGACTAAATGAGTGGAAGGATAAATTAGCATATTTAATGATAATTCAGGTGGAAACTGGGAAAGAAGGAGGAAAAATGAAACATTTCAAACTTTTCACTTTTAATGAACTTGCTCTTATTATGTGTGAATTTGATTTAGAGTTTGTAAACGGGCGAGTCAGTCACTCTCTCAGTAAATTTCACAGTTAAAATGCATTCCTCACTCCAATGACAGTTGAAAGACTTTCTACTTGAACAAACAGAAAAGTTGAGACTAAATTTTTTTTTGTTAATTAAGCAATTTAGTGCTACCTGCTTCATGTGTGTGTGTGACTGTACGTGAATTATAAATTACACAGACACACACACAAGTAACAGGGACGATTTGTTTTAATGTCCCATTGCTCCACAACCATATGAAACAATCACTAATTAAATTTTCCACTGCGTCCGAGGAGTCAACTTACTATAAAGAGAGAGAGAGAGAGAGAGAAAGAGGATCAAAACATTAATGTATGATTTTAATACAATAATGTGTAATTAATCTCTTCTTCTTCACACACACACACACGCACACTGTGTGTGGGTCGTTAGTTCTGTCTGTCTGTGTGTTCCTTGTGAAATTCCTGATTTATTTCTGTTCACCCACTCTCATTGCGGACTCTGCATATCAATGATTACAGAAAAAAAATCTTTGTAATCGTCGTCTGCGATACTTACTATCATTTTAGAGTGGAAATCACCTGCTTGGTCATGCCATTGATATCAATATTATTGTTATCACAAGTACACACAAATGTAATGATGCCATTATTATGTGTAAGGGATAAAAACTTGACAAAGAAAAAGAAACTCAAACACGATTTGATGGAGAGTTCAGTCGTTACCATTAAATCATTTCACCTATATTACCCATAACATTCGTATTATACAACAACAATCACAGACAACAACAAGGAGGAACGGTCGCTGCCCTCAACTATTTTTTCCAAAATGTCAATAACAGTTATTACCATCATAGTTAAGTAATTACGTTTGGAAAATATCATCATATCGCATCTTGGAGGAATAAACGTCCATGGTATTGAATACATTTTTTTGGAAATTCAATAATGTTTCGTAAACTAAGTATTAATTTTCCAAACTCTTCTTCTACACACACGTTAGTACAGGGAGACAGGGTGAAACGTGGAAAGAAATGTTTTTGAGAGAAGTGTAAATGATTTAGAAGAGTAAGTGTCATAAAAGGAAATATGTGACTCACATTCATATGTAATAAGAAAGTCAAATAGTATACGAGAGATATCATACCAAAGTTCATTACAAGACGATGAGCTTTTTACTACCTGTATGACCAATCATCAGAATAAAGAGCTGCGGGGGGAGGAGGAGGGTTAGAACCAGTACTGTGTGTGTACATGTCTCTCCTCCACTGCATATGTACGACTGTACATACATTTCAAAAGGACCGTGAGAAGAGGACCATCATACTCAGGACAGTTTATACGAGTAATATTAATTTTTTTAATATTACATGATATGATTCAATGATCATTGCCCGCAGAGTGACTGACTACATGATCTCCAAGAAGGAGAAGAAGAAGAAATCTGCTATGTGTGTGTGTACTATCCTGTGTATGATGTATGAATACAGGACAGTAGGTAATATCTTTTGTAAAACCAGAGCAACTGAATGCAACACATGTACACACATTCACCTTAGATGTACATAAAGATTAACGTGATTTTGGTCTTTGTAGGTAGACACACACATGCTTTTACCATACCTTTGTTGATACATCATCATCATGCACACACACAGCCGAATATTACGATCGAAAAGGAGGAAAATAGAGAGTGATCGCTGAGCGAGCATTTTTTAATATGATATAAGGTTTGCGTATGCACACACACATGAATTAACCTTAGGTGGAAAAAAGCAGAACAGTGAAAAAAAGGTGCGAACTACGAGCCTTGTTTCATTAATGAAAGAATATGTAAGGGAAAAAGAGAGAGAGGAGAGAGAGATGATGCTATGAAAATACTAATGTCGTACAGAGTGCAAAGAGGTTTTTGCACGCCATAAGTCAAAATATTATTATTATTATTGACAGGTTAGAGAGCACCCAAAAAGAAGTTAAGGGAGCAAAACACTCTCACAAACACACACGAGGAAATTTTAGGGTTGGTTAGTTTTCAAATAGGGTGTGGCCTGTGGGTTGTTTTTCCCAAAAATCATTTCTCATCATCTACATACTCCACACACACACACACACACACACACACACACATGAGCAACAACAATTTTGATACCCCTCAGAGATGAGACAATCTTTGCTTGGGTATTTTCACTGGGTTTTTGGGGTGCTCACTCCTACCGTGGCTGACTAGTCCCTGTGGGTCGACGGAAGTGACAGTCTCTCTCTTTCTTCTCCTAGACGGAATATCCCTTTTTCCTTTGTTGTTGTAGTGCAGTAGCAGAAGAGTTGGAAGGGGTCACTGTTCCTCCTCCTCCTCCTCACAGTAACAACAGACACTGCAACAACCTGACAACAACAATGACGACGACGACAAGAGGAGCCGTTCTTCTGTTACGTCCACCACGTTTTTCCTCAGAAAATATAGCAGCCTTTCTTGACTACACACGAAGGACTCCGCTCTCATACACACACAAACACGCATCATCACACGGTCAACTGACCAATATAAAAGAGCAGACTACCCCACAAAAATCATCAGTCCGTCCCGAGCCACACTTCATTGAGCACCCAGTCTAGCACGAGATCAATTTTTTAAAAAAATTTTAAAAAAATTTTCCAACATGAAATTTTTCGTAAGTTTCTCATGAAAAGAAATCCACATTTTTTTCTCAAAAAATGTGAAATCTATTCACATATCGTCACAAGTGGATTGTGTGCCTCATCTGTCAAGTGAAAGTTGTTTTTTACAAATCCAATTTTACTATTTTCACAGATCGTCGCTGTTCTCCTGGCTGTTGCTAGTTCCACTTTTGGTGGAGAAACTCCAGAAAAGAAGGATCCTGAGAAGCGTGGAGTGGCTGGAGTTGGCTATGGAGTCCCATCCGCCTACGCCACTCACGGAGTCGCTCCAGCTGGTCTCCATGGTAAGTCCCCATTTCACACCACTTTCATTTTCATGTAAGGACACCTAATTTTAGCGAGACTATTTTCCTTATAGCAGGATATGCCGCCTACCCACAAGGTTTAGCCGTCGCACCCGCACCCGCCTATTCTCAATTGGCTGTTGCCGCCGCTCCCGCCTACTCCAACTTGGGCTATGCTGGTCATGGTCATGCCCTGGGATATTCAGGTCAAGCTTTGGGATACAATGGTCTTGGTTTGGCCTACTCTGGTCATGGATTGGGCTACAATGGACTTGGATTGAACGGATATTCTCATGGTCTCGGCTACGCTGCAGCTCCAGCTCATGGACTTCATGGATATTCTCTGGGCTACGCTGCTGCGGCCCCAGCCTTGGCTCACGGGTACATGTCTTTGTGAGAATTTTATCCTTTAGGGAGGACAGGAGTGTCGTGAAGGCATTTACAGGCTAAAAATCTTTGACTCATGACTAATTCAGGGTTTAATCTCTTTAGTTATGCCCCAAGTCCCGCCTATGCCACTCAAGCAGCATACGCTAGCCCTGCCGCATATGCTAGTCCAGTCGGATATGCTGGAAAATCTGTCGCCTACGCATCACAAGGTATGTTCTTCTTGACCTTTTTCATTGAATTGAATTGATGGGCATTTAGTTAACTGTTTTAACTTTATAAAGGACACTACGCTGCCGTCCAAGCGCCAGTCCACCAAGCTCATTACGCTGCGGCCCCAATTCAGGCCCATTACGCACAACCAATTAGCCATTATGCGGCTGCACCAATCCAAGCCGCCTATTCAGCTCCTCTCCAGGCTCATTATGCCTCTCCCGTGTCAGCCTACGGAGCCCCGGCTGTGGCCAGTGCTTACGCACCAGTCAAGGCCGTGGGAGCCGTGAAGGGAGTGGGAGTACGTGGGTATTAAATCTCAGACTGTCATCATCACGATCAAGATATCAATGAAACATTTTTTTGATTATTATTGTTTTTTAATTTAAATCTCTTCAGTATTCTATTATTTTGTATTTTGTACTTGTTGTCCACTGAATGTAAAAAAATGAAAAACCCCAATACGAATTTATATTAATTATTGTGTAGACCACATCCAGACATTTGGAAAAGAAGAATGATCCCCGTAAAACATTCAGACTCCATTCTGTCGTTTGTGCGTGTGGATTCCACACTCAAACACAAAAGAGTAGGGGATCATCAAAGAATACTCTTGGTTGTTGGTTTTACAATAAAGACTGGTTCTCAGTATGTATATACACAACACATAATCTTTCTACTGTACGTTTCTTTAACACCATTCCCATGCAATTAAACATGCATACTTTTTCAAGCCGATGGTTCTATAGACCTCTGCGAATTTTATGGTCGAGCCACGTCGGAAATGATTTTCGTGGTCCAACAATTACTTGGAAACGAGGAACAAAACTTCCAACACCCGTCAAAAATGGAGAGTCACTGGCTGGAGAATTTCTTCTGACATAGGTTAGAGATATGGAAGGACATTTTGAGCAGAAATATTTTTTACTTGACCGCAGGCCTCAAACCTTTGGGTCAAATAGACTGCAAATCAATCATTTTAATCCCAGCTCGACTGAACATGTCTTTGAAAGATTGTAACACGTAAATTAATTAAGGAGTCAAAGTGCCAGTAGAAATTGATCCGGGAAAAGATTTCCACTCCACACACACACACAGGATGAAATGATGGGGATCATCAAGGAGTATTTGTTGACTTTACAATAATCTCATAATATACATAGGTAATCGAACACACCTTCTTGATGGACTTTCTTTTTTCATCATCCTCATACATCACTTGGATTTCGATCCACATTACGAGCATTAAAATGCAAATTTTTTACTCTCCGTCTTTCTATACGGCGAGTTCATTTTGATCACGTCATGATTTATGAAGAACAAGTGAAACGGAAGTAGTGGCTGTATAGTACATATAAAAACGGATGCTGAGTGTAGCATTTGAACTTTTAACACTGTGCAGATGAGAATGGAAAGCCCCTCGTTGAGAGGACAGCGTAATGTTTATGAGATGACATGAGAGTGTGTGAGGTGAATACTATGAAAAAGTGGAGGAGGAGTGTTTAACTACACGAGATTGTTGCACGTTGCATTTTGTGCATATTTGGACAGTGTCTTTGAGGAGGAGACAAAAGGAGGGGAAAGTATGGACATTGGGAAGAGTGTGAGTTATTACATGTATCCCACATGGTGTATGTAACTGAGGCATAGTGGAACAATTAGGATTTGTTGTTGAACTAGACTAAAGAGACAAGAACATTCGAGCAGGGAGTGACTAGTCATTTGGTTAAATGCAGTTTTACTTACCTTCACTCCCTTATTCTTACTACCACTGAGTGTGACCTGACTGTGGTTCTGACTGGTCATCGTCGTCGTCGTTGTTTGATTATTCGTCATCGTCATCCTGTGACTGACTGTCTGCTGTGTCGTTTGCACTCCTTTCGATTTCATTTTGTGAACTAAACCCTTGGGCGAAACCGGTTGTTGTTGTTGGTGTGACTTTTGTTGCTGCCGTCTTTTTTGTTGTTGTTCCTCCTCAACTCGTCTCAGCCTTACTGCCTTCTCCTCCTCCACTTCCTCCTCATCTTGCTCCTCCACAATTTCCACCACTCTAGCCAAGTGACTGTGTGTATTGTTGCTAGTATTGTTCCTCCTGGTCGTCATGAGCCGGTCACATTTGTCCAAAGCATCATTTGCCTCCTTCCCTCACACAATTTAAAAAAGATGAATGAAATATTCCCAAAAAAAATCCTTCGACATTCATCACCCACAATTTTCGAATAAAAGAAATTCTCACAAAAATCATGTCTAATGTTGGATACCTACATAACCTGTAAAACTGACTACTGTAAATGTCGATTTGTATTAAAAGTGAGTTTCTTTGACTGGGGAAATAAAAATAGACAGTCTTACTCACTCACATGAGTACATGATGCCTATGCATTCATAAATTACATCAAGATTAGATAAGTGCGAGAAAGTTTTTCTCTCTCTCGTAGTAGAGAAACAAAATTTCAATCTGTTTTCCATACACACACACACACAACGTGGTACATGTATTACACGTATACGTGTTCTCATCTGTATCTTGTTTTGAAAAAACTTGTTCATCTCTCCCTCACTCGTAATCTCTCTTTTACTTTAATAACTTTATGAAACCACATGTATTCAATTAAAAGTAGCAAATCGTTCAGAGGGTAACCTAAACAGAATGATAATAACACACTAACTCTGAGCGATTACGAGGATATTGGAATTCTTTGCCGATGATGACAGAGGAGTACCCAAAGGAAGAGAGGAAGGAAATTGTGGCAATGGAACAAATGAGTCAAATGGAAGGTGAAACTAGTTTTTCATTTCACACACACACACAAAGTATGGAAACCATGTGGAGTGTGTACAGAAGTAATTTTTTAAAAAACATATTACGAGGGGGCTCATCCATCTTCTCATCAAGTGGACACAGACGCATGTACAAAAAAAGAGAGAGAAGAAATGCGTAATTTAATTAAAATTTCGTTTCAATCTTCGTGCTTTCCACACAGATAATCCCCAATTAACCATCGATTATTGCCACACACGCACAACAAACTCTGATTGTGTGCCTTGTATCGACAAACTAATTGTGAGTTTTCTCACAGTTTTTGACTCTCCCATCCCTCATCTCTTTCCCTGCTGAAGATGTATTGATGCATGACAGGTGGAAAATTTACGCATATTTTAATTGTGTGAAAATTATTAGTCCATCTAAAAGTCATGCTAAGCTTCTTGTCTCTAGTCAAATAGTGTATTGTTTACAGTGTATGTCTCTAATCATCATCAAAGATTAGGGAGGGCCTTAGTAGGGGAGGAGGATGATCAAAAGTGGTTACCTCAAGTGCTGAGAGGACGAACAAGATTCGCTCTTCCACCTGTGCGTTCATCATCTCTCTCTCTCTCATGAACACCAGCACGCACTCTTAATGTCATTAAATAATTACTTGGAAAACATCATCAGCAACCACAACAAAAACTGGATACGTTAATCTTGTTTAAATTATAGGTACTCTGTCCACTCAACCACAAAACACAATTGATTTCAGTTTGTCAATGAGACTGCCCCACGATCATTCCTTCTTCATTAAGTTTTCCTTTTTGAAAATTAAAAGTTTCACTCACAAAAACAAATTTTCTTTATTTTACTGTTTCCTTCCTCCCTCCACTCACTAAGGAACAACGATCAGATAAGATGGACTGTAAATATTGTTTACACAAACTGCTCAAGGGTCAATGGTCAATGATGAGAGGACAAAAAAACCGGCGAAATTTTTGTGTCAACTTTGAATGAACCTCTTCTTATGCAATGTTTACCCTGGTTCGTCTCGTTGCTAAGTGTAAAAAGAGTGTGTACACCTGACCTGGCTAATATTGGCCGTTGCTCCAGTCGGACTGTTGCATGTTTTTGTTCGGACAGGTGTAGGCACGGGAGAGTCCGCTTCCGTTCCGTCCGTCCCCCTTCCCTCGTAATTGTCTCTGGGGTAAAATAATGAATTCACTCAGCTCCCTTCGACTATCCCTTCATAAGTCTCCTGCTTCCTTGCTGTAGGAAAACTACAAGTTTAAATCTATTACGTAGTGAGTTATGGACAAGATGAAGGTTTTCATAAATTGATCCCTGGCGGATATAACAATTCGATCGGAATACATATGTAGTCTCAAGTAGTACACAATTCAGTCAAGTTTATCGGATCTAAATGTTGAGTCATCCCTTCACTCCACCTTCACATTCACCCCTCGAAATAATTTTGACAGACAACTCGTGCAAAATTATTGTTCATCCCTGACATGTAACATTCTAGATGTGACTACAAGTACAAATAAAATATGAATTTGACAAAAAGATTTTCATGAAAATGCTTCAATATGTATTTTTTTATTTGATATGATTTTCCATGATAAAATCGTAGTCACATTTTAAATTCTGGACATGAGAACTTAAGGTTATAACAAAATATAAAATGTTGGAGAGTACAATTTTTCCCTACAAAATAATGACAAGATCAAATGTAATGAGGATGAGGGAGGAGGACACATTCACAAATTGTAACAAGAAACAATAAAGAGTAAAACTCACTCAATTGACTCTCTACACTTTTTCTCTCTCTGGGATTTCATCTACTCAAGGAAGAGGAGGAAGATGGAGGGATGTATATGTGTAAAAAAGTATAATTTCTACTACTCTACTTTACTAGGGAGACTTTGTTGTAGTCCTTAGCTTTGAGATGAGGGCTAGACCAAGACAATCCATGACGTTCGGTGACCAGGAGGATGATAATGGCAGAATGTGGATAACATCAGGAGGAGAAGGAGGAGATTTCTCAACCGTGGTATCCGTGAGATGGTTGCCATCCCCATCCGTGTTGTTGATGATGGACTTGTGGTTGCCATCCCCATCCATGACTTTGATGATGATGAACGTGGTGATGAGATGGTTGCCATCCCCACCCGTGTTGTTGGTGTCCGTGGTGTTGTTGTGGCCAACTAGAATACAGAAAATAGAAGGGTCAAAAACGGAAAAAAACTGGAGAAAGTAGAGAAAGGGAGAGAAAACTGACCCCCAGCCTCCGGCCTGGAATCCGTATCCAGAGTTCCATCCTTGCCAACCCCATCCGTGTTGTGGTTGTTGCCACCCCCATCCACCTCCGTAACTGCCACCTCCATTCCCATAACCGTGAGTGATTCCTCTCTTCGCAATATTGCCGTTGTTCTCAGACTCAGCTGCGGCCTGAATGGCTGAATCTTCCTTCATGTCCTTTTTTTCGGAGGCTCCGACGATGGCGATGAAAGCCACCACGAGGCACAAAACCTAAAAATTCAAAACAAGATCAGTTTGAGGGAGTCACAAGATCAAAAAATCTTTCACTTTGTGTGTGGGTGCAGAATGCAAGGAGGAATTTGAACAGAAAAGAGGTTTCTTTTACCAAAATTCTGTTCATTTTGACAGTGGAAGTTTTTTTTGGAGTAGAAACTGTTTTTGATTGTAAGAAGTTGAGAGGAGGATTGAGACTGAATTTAGGGAGACTTGGTCTGTGGTTTATATAGGAACCAGGCGGTTGAGTGACTTGAGCCTCTCGTCCTCGTCATTGTTGGTTGGTCAAAAGTGCAAAGTCTGTATTATGTAGTGCACACATTCCACGAGTGTTGTTGTTATTACCATCATTCACTTCTTTGGCCATTTATTTAGGGAAAAAACTTTCATTTGTGCATACCTACGTCTGCCTTAAGGTAGTCAGGTCTTAAGTACACTATAACTCTATCGCAAGCTTTGCTTATAGGGACTCCAATTTTAAAGTCAAAGTGGCCAAAATTACCCCCAAAATCGACGTTCAATATTTTCACCTTTATTCTCAAGTCATTCGCCAACAAATTCCTTCCTTCCGTTCCTTATTCCCCCTCTCTGTCTCTGTCTGTGTTAATTGTTATTATTATTTGCTTTGCTCCATGGACTCCCTCGGCTTCCTCATGTGTATACACACACGTCGTGACTCTTCTATAAGTACACACATTCACAGATCTCCATCTCTCTCATATCTGGCTGTGTTTCAACCATTTAAAACTCTATTATATGGTCTAGATATTACTCCACATTCTCCCTACATACACGCACACACTCACACAAACATCATAAGCATAATCAGTTGGCTATTGGATGCATTTTCTCAATCTGTTTTCCACATCCCACTCTCCAAAGTCTATCATGCTCCCTCGCCTCCTCCATCCTCAGAATAAAAATTCACTCTCGAGGGAACCCCACTTGGCACAAAACTTGCGTCTCCACTCATAATATCACCAAAGATAACCAAAAAAAGTTAAAATACACGAGTAAATGTCCACTACAACTTTATTAGCCCTCCTATGGCGTACATCACACACACACCATATGTATATGCAAATTTGAACATGAAATTCCACAAATCTTTCAAATCTCTCAATCCAATTCCTAATCACCAACTCACATCTGAGTCTTGTCCTCTCTCTCTCATGTTTTCCACCATCGGTTACAATTTGTCAGTTACAAATTGTAACCGATTTGAATATTCACGTAATTTATTATCCTGTTGCTCTATAAACCAATCGCAATTTAGAATATATTTCACAGTCCTATTTTTAGCCACAATCCATTAATGTAGAGGAAAAATTGCCGAAAGGTGAACTTGGCAGTTCAAACAATGGTAAAGTTAATAATATTTAATGCAAAGATCATGACGATGAGGGTAATTCAATTGCCTCCTCAATTAAAAGTGGGTAGAGAGAGGGAAAAGCTGTGTTAACTTGTCATTTAACGAATAGCCCCAGGGTACGTCGTGTTGGTGGTCGTGCCTCTGACAAAAAATAAAATAAATATTCACTCCCTTTCTTTTCGTTCACTCTTTATTACTATGCACATCAAGATCAACACACACACCCTCCACTACCGAGTGCGTGTGTCTGAGAGAGGTGGAAGGGGGTTGCCCACATTTAACATTTACATTTAAAAAGGGTTGCTCTTCCATATAAATCAAGTTAATCAATAATTATCTTGTCCGTGCTCAAATTTTTCATCCTCATCCCATCTCATCTGTCTCATTTCATTACAAAGGACAAGAAGGAGAAGAACGAGAGTTTGAACGTGAAAATATTGACAAAAAGTACAGATTTTGAAATCATTTGGACGGTTCCTCTTTCGTTCTTTCTCTTTCTTTGGTCCTCTGAAGAAATGACCAAATTATTTTTTGTAAATTCTTAATGGAGGGACGGGGACAATTTTCCTTGTTTCGTTGACAGATCACAGACCAAAATATTGTTGTTGTCAGAATAGAATTGGGGTTGTGGCAGGCACGGAATGATGTGGACTTCATATTTTTAGTGGTAGCCATAACCATGGTAGGTTGGGTGATGGTGGTGGTGGTAGGCCGGTGTCACGTACCGGGTCACATGATAACCTGCATACAAAATGAGATGGCCAAAGGCCTCATGAGTACATTTGAGACATTTTGGACGACATAATTGAGACAATATTTTTACCATAGTGATGGTGGTGTGGAGGTGGTGGAGGAGGAGGAGGGGGTGGAGAATAATGTGGAGGTCCATAGGCGGGTGCCGGGGAGGGAGGCGGAGGCGGGGAGGGATAATGTGGTTGAGGAGGATGACGGACGTAAGTGTGATGACTGGGTGGTTGGTAGTGACTATAACTGTGTCCCGGTCCATGACTTGGTGGTGGTGGAGGAGGAGCTGGTCGGTAACCTACACTTGGATACTCATGAGGATGTCCGTAACCTACACACACACACACAAAGAGAGAGAGAGAGAGTGCAAAAAATTTTCCATTGACACTTGACAACTTTGTCAATTGTGGATGCACATAAAGCTGTCAAGAAATTGGCTAGCCAAAAGTGGACTGGTTGTGTGTGTGTGTCTTTGTAGGGGTAAACAACGTCACAACATAAATTTCCTGGTTTATATGGAAAAACAATGGCATTAGACTCTCATCATTTGCCAATTATTACTGCATTGAGAGAGGAGAGAGAGAGAGAGAGAGAAAAGGATGCAACTTTTTGCGAAAAGGAAAAAAACTTGATTTGATTTTAATGTACATACTACGTAACTGTATATTACACCTAGATATAGGGCTATTATTATTATCGAGAGAGAGAGAGAGGTATCGTAGACAGGCAAAAGAACACACACACACCACTTTGATATGTGGAGAAGGAGTAAGAAGAGTGGAAAATGGAGAAGAAAGTGACAATCCAAATTGAAGTTTGGCTAGTTTTTCCCTCTCTCTCTCTCTGTCTTTTAATTCCTCAATCTGCAAAATATAATGTTATGTACGTTTGTGTGTGTTATAACAAAAAGTGCAGCTGGTGTGCGTGTGCCAAGCCAAGTGCATCTCACAAAAGATCAAAAGAAATATTTATAATTAATTGAGTGGTCCGTAGTGTGTGTGTGTCTGAAATCTAACAAAAATGTACAGATATGTGAATGTGTGTGAAAGGGAAAATATCACATTTTGTTGGCCATAGCTTCTCTTTCTTTCACTTGACCACTAATAATAATAAGTTCAAGAAGCCAATTCCCTCAATTGTTGCTCCCAGTCAAAAAATAATTCTTTTTACATTCGACTAACATTGGATATTCCTATCTATCTCTGGTGCGTCATCCGCCTTCCCTCCACGCACACACACACACACATTTTGTGCGTAAAAAACACTCGACTGCCCTTCCACTCCACTTTTTAATTCCTACTCTTTTAATAGACTTTGATGTGGACTGATAGGGAAGGAAAATTACATATATTTTATGACTGCATGAGTTGGACCATAATTTTAAAATTACATTTTTCTCACGTGTTGAGCAAATTTATTAATAAAAGTCCAATCTCTACAAATTAAATTGTAGGTAGAAAGTGAGCATTATGTACACCCCACACATTTTAGCTGCTGAAACTTATTTCTGTCTTACCTGGATGATGATGATAGTGCACAGGGACTGCAGGGATGACGGCATAGTGTCCATGTCCATAATAGGCCCCTCGTTTCTCAATCGTCCCTGTCCCAGCAGCCACATTGTCAGTCAGTCCACTCTTCCCGCTGTCAGAAGATTTACCCTCCTCTGCGGACATGACCAGGACAACTGTCATCGTCAGACATGCTATCACCTGAAAGGCACAAATGTTGTGATTGAACCTCCAAACATTTATTGTATCCATCCTAGTGTAAAGTCATTAGTTAAAGTGAGAATCGTAAAAAAAGGAGAGACAAGGATCAGAAGATTTGTTCGACTGAGACAGAAATATAAAATGTGTGTGATTTCTATTTCATTTGAAAATCAAAAAAGAATGATCCTTGTCTCTCCCTCTCCTCCACTAACATTCTTAAGTAATAATTAGAATTAGGAATTATTTGATTAATAAGCGTTTCATTTCCTATAAAAAAAAAAATTTCACTCCGCATACAATTTTTTGTGCTGTGGTGAGGAAGTTCATTTGAATGATTTAGTGGTTTTTGCCACTCTAACTGTAATAATTTTAGGATCAGTATGGCATGACGATGGAATGGGAGTCAGGAGAGGAGGTGGTAGAAAAATCAACATGGAACAATTAGCTCGGAATCAGATTAGGAAATTTGTAGACAAGAACAAGGGATGTAGTTTAACACTTCTTGTTCATGTTTCCACCACCACAAAAAGTAAACACAATTTTGACTCGGCACTTGACAAATAATTAAATAATGCTCGTGGACACATTATTATATAATGACCAGTCACAGTCCTCATCAGGAGGGTTGTGGAGCGTGGATTTTGGTCTCAAGTCTACTTTATTAATAATTATGGATGTGTGTTTGGAATGGTGACACACTTGCGAAATCCTAGTAAGAAAACTAAACTAAAATAATTTTCAAGTGTTCCTCTCGTCTGACTTGTTCTTCTCAATTATGATTGTAATCCCCTGTTTTGTTTACTTTTGTGTTTGACTTTTGTGCAGGGAGCAGAACAGGAGCAAATCATATTTTCGAGACATGTGGTCACACACACTCACTCGTATATTCTGAATGGAGAGTGTGTTTGTGGGTTACCATATAACACTCACGTTTACTCAAATTGTTCATAATCCATTTTTTTCATGGTTGTTAAATCCCTCCCCTCCCCTCTTACTTAATCTCAAAAGAGAGAGAGAAGAAACCCAAAAGTTGTGTGTTTTACATGGATGCATTCTCTCCTCCTCCTGTCATACTTAATTAGTGTGTAGAATGTGTAAAACTCCAACTTCCGAATTCACCCCCACCCCTTCCCTCATTTTCTTCTCTTTCTCTCTCTTGACTGATAACCTTGCTAATTATTTGCAATAAAATTTTGCTGAACACGAAATATTGCAAAATTTCCCCTCCTAATCTCCCTTTACAATCCTATTTTTGGTCGTGATCCTAGGCTCTCATCCTAACCTTATATTTTACAGGGTGAATCGGACAAGTCAAATTTCTATCCGTAGAAACGGTTTTAGATATTTTGAAAAAAATTTTGATTCACTATTTTAATTTTAAATGTCAATTTTGAATGAAAAAATTTACCTTGAATGTCCTCATGTCGGTGTCCTTATTCCTCAGCAAGTAAAAGATGAATAATTTTTAAAACCGAGACTTAAAGTTTCACAAAAAAGAAAATAAATAAACTTTTGAAATTCAAAATCCCAAATTTTGATGGTGTGCAGTGAAGCTGGAAGCTGACTGAATTGGAGAGTCGATAGTGAATTGTGTATTTATAGAGAAAAAATGTCAAAAGCTGACTTTACAAAAAATTAAATTGTAATGTAAAACGATGTGTACATGTGGACATATTAAATGGAAGAGGAGGATAACGGGGGTTTAAATGAGCCGACGATTAATTACAAAAGAGGACCAAGTTTGTGTGGATTTATCAAGTTGTTGTTGTTTTGTGTGAGGGTAAAGGGATTTAAGTAGGTATATATTTGTGTGTGTACAAGCTGTCATTTTCATTTTCATCGGACAACCCTGATTGCGTATGATAATTATAATTACCAAAGCTTTTTGTAGGGCAATCAAGGAAAGGGAGTGAAGGAGTGGGCAAAGACCAAAAGAAAATGAGTAAAAAAGGAGAGTAATATCAGGGGACAATGAAAAGGGCTGAATTACAATATTATTATTGTGGAGACTCAATTCCCTTCGATTGGCACATATTTTAAGAGACTAATCAGAGGGACGGGTCGAGAATTATCCCGACAATTTTTGACTCAAACTTGGGAAGGATGACATAGTCCACATTAACAACCCTTATTATTATCCTTTCCTTCATCTTTCCATTTTTTATTGTCATACAGAAGGAACAGGAATAGAGTGGACTGTCATTTGAACAAGAAGTGTGTACAATTCAGAGACACAAAATCATGAACAAGTGAAATAGTCTGCAACAATGCATGTCGTAGTTCTTGCGTTTCTCAAATCTCAAGGGGGAGGACAGGTAAAAGTCACAATTTTTACTTCTCTACCAAAAATGGGCCCACTTTAGAGCCTTCATGGGGAATCGAGATTGAATTTGAATTCGAAAAAATCCTTGCAAAATTTTTGGAAAAGTAGTAATCTCCATAAAATTTTGATCTAATGACCCCCAGGACAAAAATATATCCAGGAACGTCCAGCTCGGAGTTTGGACGGGTCACTTTTGAGGAAATATTGTTTTCTCTTTTCTCTGAGTGTTATTTCTCTCTCAAAATTGACCTTTGACCTTCTGACACTGAAAACTTACTACCTTGCGTCAGAGTTGCATTTTTGCAATTGACTTTCTTGTAGAAAATTTCCTCCAACTTTGTAGCTGACGTGGAGGAGGAGGCTCTGAACTACGACATTTGTGGCGAAAGAAAGAGATGCTGTCTCATTTTTGGTGTAGAATGTTATTGTGAGAGACGCGTTCCATTTTTTTGTGCTGTGATTGCTTCAACGAGAGTAGGATGGTTTAGCCGTCCGCTTATCTTTAATGTTCATCAGAGTTAGACATTATGACGTTTAATATTGTCAGCATCTGTTTTCAAAGGTGGACACAACAAGTTTAGAGTGGGATGGAGAGGCAAGATGCAAGAGGAGGTTGAAATGTATAATTATATTGTAAAATGTAGGTTATTCAGGTTAGATCATACTATTATATAACACACATTTCCTCACGGAATCCCTTCCCATCAACTTAACTACGATCCACACACAAACACAGTTTTAAGTCCATTCACTTTTGTGTGTTCTAAAGAGTTTAAATGAGGGAAACAAATTAACCACACAATAAACAGCAACAAAAGATTTGTCTCTCTCTCTTTATGCAAATTGGAGTTGCCAATACTCAATCCTTGATGAAAATCAAAGCGAGAGAGAGAAAAATGAAGTGATTGGAGTGATTAATTCGTGATTTTACTTAATATCTTAGTTAAAATTGGGTAATGATGAGGCGGCATTTATTTCTACCCTTGCATTTGTACATCATCATGATCCTTTAGGATTCCGTGGAAAGAGAGAGAGTGTGTGCGAACAAAGAAATAGAGAAAAACACAAATGGAGTTTATTATTGTAGAGTAAATTTTGAAGTCGATGATATTTTTTTTATTATCAAATTCCGAGAAATTTTCATGTTGAAAAATATATTATTACAATTTGTAGTCCGGAGGTATACAAAGGTACATCATAATTAGTCATCACAGTTTTGTATTTTATGAGCTCAATTACTACAGGAGAAATTGAAAAAAAGGAGAGTTTTAGGCAGGTAAGGTCCAAATTTCCAAGTCACCCCGTTTTTTTCGTCAAGAAAAGTCATGGAAAAAATTTAGCAAATTCTTTTGTCCAAATCTAGAATTTTTTGTCACATACGAACGATTCGTACCAAATGAGAAAGAGATCAAGATTAATTTTGAATTTTGAAACGAATGTAGAAAGTTGAATTTGAAAAAATAATTTAGAAGATGTGGCAAAAAATACGGGATGACCCGAAGTTGTGGTAGAAGAGGGTAAAAGATATTCAGACTCAGGAACTTTGGTGGATGTTGACAGGCAATCCAATTCTGGATGATATTTAGGCTTTAATTAGAAGAACTGCTTCTCTAGTAGAAATAACCGCCCCAACCTGAAATCAAAAACAATAATTGTTTTATCTTAGATAAATTATTTATCTCTTCAGTCACTTTCAAATGGACATTCTTTTTTTTGGAAATATGTTACCATATCCATAGCCGATGGCTGGATATCCATAAGCAGGGTATCCCCAACCACCCCAGCCACCCCATCCCCATCCACCTCCGTAGAAACCTACAAGAAAGAAGACGCGAGTCACTCATGACCGTATTTGTATGGGAAAAAACGGGAGAAAGTGAAAGTGACCTGGTCCTCCCCATCCGTAGTAGAGACCCCGTTTCTGGATTTTGCCCGTCTTGCCATCAATGGGACCTTGAGCCTTCCCGTCCACACTCTCCACAGCCACAGCGACGGGGTCAATTTCGGCAGGAGGAGCTGCAGCAGACTCAACGTAGGCCACCACCACAGCCAACATTAGTAAAACCTGTCAAAACAAATCTCACATTACACACCATTTCTGGAAGAATTGTTTTTTTGAAAAAACCAGGTCCAGAGATCAAAACTTGCAAACAAATTCCACACAAAACTTACACAAACGTATTTCATGTTGATCCTTTGTGCGTTTCGCGAACAATGGAAAAAATGTAGGTATTTTTGTGGAAGGATTCCTCCCTTTTGAGTCGGGATCAAACTTTGGATTTGAACTGTTCGTAATTTTGAGTCCTGGCTATTTATACAATATTTGTGAAGGTCTCTCTGTCTCTCTCTCTCTGTACTTTGTGGGTTGTACACAGACAGGCACATTTTTTAAAATCTTGATTGTTCCTCCCCATAATGTATTTTAATAGTCATGACATGTCATGACGCTACATAATGATCATTTTTGCAGCTTGACAGCCTTTAAAGCATTACAAACTGGGGTTGTGGTCTACTAGTAGTAGTTGTAGTAGACAACGACGACTATATCCTCGTTGTTTCAACAAAAATAAAAATTTCATTACACACACACCCCCGAAACTTGACTCAGGTGTACATGGCATATTGTAATCATGATAGTGATATTCATGGAGTTGAAAATGTTCTTGCCACTGCCACTACTTTTGTTTCATTTTTGATCATTTTGATACTACACTGTCCGCTGCAGGTCAGAGTCAGCCTCAACCCTACACACACACACAAATATCAACAAAATCATAAAACAAAGAACATGAGGCAGGATTTTCTTGTAGCCAGAGTCTATCCCAATTCAAGTCACACACACACACACATTCTCCACACAGTACACGTACATGTGTCAGAGACCAGAGTTAGGGGTTAAACCTTCGTCATTTTTTCGTCATTATCTAAAATTAGTTGGGGTATGTGTTTAAGTTGAAAATCTTGTCTTTTTTGGCAATACTACACATAATAATACAAATTATCATTGTACAAATCCACGCATCGTATCCTTGTACACACACACACACCCTCCACTACTCCTTATACATGCTGCTATCGTGGTAGTATCCGTGAACTCCCAGACAAAAATTTGTTAATACACTTCACAATTGAGGAGTGTTAGGGATCATTCTGAATTATATGCTTCTGTTTGGCATTTAACTCACATTTAACTTTTGTTGTGTGTCTGTGGAGGGACATCCTTCATTGTCTTTTTAAACTGGTCTCCAACTACGAGACACCTTTACTTTGTTTTGAGGGACATGTTGTCGATATGTCAGAAAATCATTGACATTTCCAAGCGTGTGAATTACACACACACACTCTGTTTTTGTTTTTTTGGCATATTCACTTATTATGTGGTGTGCTGGGAGACTTTTTGACATGACGTGTCTCTTTATCTGCATGTGTGTGTGCGTGGAGTGGGTTAAAAGTTTTTGACAGTTTGCATGTGAAATGATCATGGCGTGAAAATAAAAGAGAGAGAGAAATAGCTCCACACAAACACACATGAGAACTCCCATTATGCTACTCACTGTCCATAATAATAAAGCAGTCATCATAATTCTTTTAATCATAGTAATGGGGAAAAAAGATTGTTGTTGTGAATGTGTAAATTTGAGGACCCAAATACAGTCGAAAAGGGATTATGTGCAGACAGAGGGAGATTTTCATCATTCCATGATGTATTGTGAACAATATATATATGTCTTTAATTACATTGACTGCCTCGGACTACATTAGAAATAGTGTGTGTATGTAATGAAGAGTGGCTTTTATTTTAAGAGGTACTCAATATTTTGAGAGGTGACATGCAATTGGAATGGTTTCCAAAAAAATTACATACATGTCCATTGGTCCATGGGGAACCTTGAAGAATCAAAAATAGAGTATCATGTTTTTGAGGGGGATTTAATGAGGAGAGTCCGAGTGCAATTTTATGACAATTTCCTATTTCCCCTTCCTATCTTCCTTCCGCTCTCTTATCTTCTGGTCAAAATTTTATATACACTTCATTTTTTTATGTTGAAGTTGAATGTGGAGTTCAAGGCTCTGACATTTCCCCTCCCCCCCACACACACAAATGAGAATGAGAATTTAAATGCTGAACGACAGTAGACTCACAATTTGTTTTGCCTTCATCATCAAAATTGTATTTTTCCAAATCCTTTTACTTAATTTGCTTTTAAGCCATGTGTCACATTGTTTACAGTGTGCTTCTACTGTATTCAGTGTAATTAAAATGAAGGATTTGACTGTCTAGAATCTTAATGAATATATCGTAATTCGTAAATACGTAAACAAGATTGACACTCTCATGTCAATTTTAAATCAACAATGAATGCTCATTAATTAAGTAATGAATAAATTCAGGAAATTCCGTTATTTAGAAAAAAGAGACAAGGTCGAAGTAGAGACGCGTGTGGTAAATTTGGTTCGGTGCTGATTGAAAATTAATTAAAAATTTTAAATCTAAACTATTGACAGAACCCGGAAAAGTAAGACCATCAAGGTCGTGACACTTACCTTTATTAATGATATCATTATTAAAAATAGTCTATTTTTACTGGAATCCCAAAAAACAATGAAAATCAAGTTGAGTGTAAGAAATAATGGCTACAGACACCCTTCAATTTAGTGGTAAATTTTGAACAAATTTGTTACTCCTTCAAATTATTATTTGAAAATTCGGATTTTAATTCGGATTGACTTCAGTTTTTGTGACAATTTCCTGTCAACACTAGACTGAATTGGAATTTTATAGAGGGAAATGGTTTAGCTAATTAATCTTGACGAATTTAATTAACTAGGCCTGACTATGTGAATTTCAAAGTGAATGTCCTTAGAAGTTCAAAGCTAGAATGGAAAATTCCAAATTATCTTCAGAAAACAACAGAGTGACTGTAAAATTTGATGTGTTTCCTTTTGGACACGGAGATTCATCATCCTCAACCTCCACATCTCATGAAGTCCTCGTTGATGGTCTAGAATCCTCCCAAATCATTTGTTTACTTTGTACTAAAGTTGTGACGGCTCCATCAACTGGATCTAGTCTTCGACAAATGAAAGAGACAATTACTGAGATTGCAATCATAGACTCTGCCTACCTTCATTCGACAGAGGATCATTTAGGATTTTGTGATTCTTGTCAACAGAAAATTGAACAACTTGGAGACTTTTACTCAAAATTTGTACAATGGAGAGACGAGCTAGTTACACTTAGTACAGGTTGGTTATTATAACTTACATATTTACACAGAATCAATTTTATGCGTCACTTTCTATATCATGACAACATGTTTTAATCAATTCCAGAAATTAGCTATCTAGTCCTACAAACGAATACTCGGTTTTTATGGGGTGAAAGTGCTGAAAATTTAATTGATGAATCCTTTTATCACGGTGAATAAAGTCTTTGATTCCAACATACCATGTATCATACTTTCTAAGCAAATTGTCTAATTATTTAATGTCTTGTGTTATAACACAGAATGGAATCTACACCGAATCCAACAAATGCTTCAGAGTAAACTACAAGTTGTGAAACTATCTGAACACCGAAGTCAATTGTGTACAAATCCTCCAACGAATGATGATGGTGAAGGACAAGATGACATCGGGGTGGAGACCAATTCTGTTCCGTTTGAACTTGTTCATGTGTCTAGCTTTATGGATGACGACGGAGACTGTAGATCCACCATTCAAGTGTTAGTAACTCTTGTATCATAATTTTATCCATTTATTTTACAAAATGTAATTTCTGGAAGAAGTAAAAACAATTGTATACATTTTCATTTTCTAGGATTAGCGGTGGAGCTGAAGGAGAAAATGTAGTGGAACCTGCAGCAAAGCCTCCTTCTCCTCAACAGCACCAAACAAATGATGGAGAACCATCATATCGATGTGAATCCTGTAATAAAGTCTTTACAAGAGGATATAGTTTACGACTTCACATGCATAGTCACACTGGTATGTCTCAATTAATACACATTTTAATTTCTCTCTCTTACAGTGCATGTTATTGTTGTTTTATAGGGGATCAGTCCTTTGCATGTGAAAGATGTAGTAAAAAGTTTACATCACGAAAAACTCTGAAGGCTCATCAGAAAGTACATATGGTAAGTAACTCATGCCCCTTATATCTTAAATAAATGTGAAAGTTATTGAACTTGATGATAATAGTCTAACTAAGAATTGTATTTTTTTGATTTGGCAGGAAAAGAAAAAGATGACTTGTCCAATTTGTGGGAAATCCATAGGACAAAAGAGAGCTTTTGATGCTCATCTTCACCGACATCATGTGAAGGATTATCGTGTCTCCAATGTGACTTGTGACGTTTGTCGAAGATCTTTTCCCTCTCCTCTTCAACTTATGACTCACATGAATGTTCATCGAGGAGAGTTCCAATGTAGCACAATGGGTTGCAGGAAAGCTTTTAATACTTGTCACTTCCTCGAGGAACACGAAAAGATACATCAGTCGAATGTTCGATTGTACGATTGTGATTATTGTTCGAGCATCTTTGAGGATGAAAATTCTTTGAATAAACACTTGCCTATTCACACGACCGTGACGTCATTTCTCTGTGATCATTGTGGTGAGTCCAAAATACACTTTAATTATTGTACAATGGGATTTTTGATTTTATTAGATCATTCTTTCAAGGGGGTTACAAATAAATAATACATATACTGTTGTTTTTTTCAGGAAAATGTTTTCCATCTAAATCGCTGCTACATGCACATCTCCGAATTCACAAGAATATTGAGTACAAATGCAAGGTAAAGGTGACGCTTATTATTATCCAACATTAGCTGCTAAACTAAGAGATTGTGATTAATGGGAATAATGGGATTTTATTTTGTATGCAATTTTTTAGACTTGCGACAAAAATTTTTGCAGTGCTTCTAATTTGAAGAGCCATCAAAGACTTCATACGGGGGAGCGACCATTTCAATGTCAAAATTGCAGTCTATCCTTTGCTCAAAAGGCTTCCTTAAATTTGCACATGTAAGAGTAAGATTCAATTTTATGACTACGTTGTAATGATGCTTTAACAATGTGTTAAAATTCCTGATTGGGTTTTACAGGAGAAAACATTCTGGGGTGAATCCATTCTTGTGTTCTTATTGTGAAACGACTGGATTTACCTACAAATTGGCATTTCGTCAACATTTGGCTACTAAGCACCCAGAGGTTTATTTGGAAAGCAAAAAATTTCTTTGTAAAGGTATTTACAAATATTTCTCATTCTACTATTTGACCATATAGTTAAAAATTTGGGTACTAATTGGCTATTTTTGTTCATTTTTCTCAAAGTTTGTTGGAAAAATTTTAACGCTGAAGATGATCTGAAGGAACATGAAGTAACACACGAAAAACATAAATGCAAGGTGAATTTGAGAAGAAGAATTTCTTATTGTCACTCTTTTCTTTACTACGATATAAAAAATAAATTTCTAAAATACTTGTCCTTTATCACTTTCTCCAGTTGTGCAACCGTCAGTTCAAAATGTTAATTCACCTTAAAGAACATCTTCTTCGTCATGCATCCCTCAAACCTCATAAATGTAGTTTCTGTGAAAATAAAGCATTTCTTCGGAGAAAACATCTCATCGATCATATCAAGAAAACGCATCCAGAGGAGGATGCTGAAGCAGCAGCAGATGTTGAAAATATGACTTATATTGTACACATGCTAGATTAATCTTGATTTTATATTTTTAACTCATTGTGATTTTATTTAAACGATCAAATAAAAACGATTTTACAATTTTTATACAGAATGAATATCTCAGCCCCACCAAAGTTTGTTTCCATATTCTCACCTTTGCTTTCTCCAAAGCTTCTCTCCTTAGTAGTCGTGTCATTGTAAATAAAAAGTAGTCAAAACGTAAGTTCATAATGCCCATATATTTCTTTGTCGCAGGAAAATAAATTGGTGTTGAGACCAGCAGAATCTGTGAAAAAAGGTGGTCGAGATCCGGAACTGACCAGACTGCTCACAAAGATTCAAGTAAACAATGAACAGCAGTGGAAGCACGTGAGAGAATTTGTTCGAAATATTTTGACGGTAAGTTTATGTAGGAAAAAATTGTTCTCTCTCTGTATTTCATTTTCTATTAGTGAGTCTTCACTGCCGTTTTCTGAATTAGGTTGAGTTGCAGCAAGAAAAATGGACCCGGAAGTCAGCTGAAGAATTGAATGAAAGACTTACCAAACAAAATAATCATCTTCGGTCAAAGTTACAGGAGAAAAGAAATGAACGGTTGAAACTTAATGAAGAACTTCAAAGAATCAAAAATAAATATCGGTCTCAGTCAAAAGCCATTTCACAAAGTCAACAGTTTGTTGCAACTCGATGTCAGGAGACGTTCGAAAAATTAACAAAATTGTACACCGAGTTGGAATCTATTCAAAAAGTATGATATATTTTCAAACTGATTAGCCGAGTACTTTCTTTACTATGCTAAATTCTATACTACGTACACGTGAACTGATTTTTTACTCACAGCAAATGACGAAGGATATGGAGAAAGCACCGGCCACTTCCAGTTCCAATGGAGAATCCTCAACATCCAGTCCCCGTGAACAGGTGTCAAAGGTCAAGATAAAAATTAGGAAAAGAGTCCCAACATCATCACCCGAACTGATGACGACTAATTACGAAGCATTGACATATCCACATTTGATCCCGAGGGAAGATGAGACGGACCATCTTGACGAAGCAGTTAGATTAAAAGTACTCAGTGAATATTATCCCCTCATGTTGGAATCTCGTTCGGGTAAATGTCACCAACTATCAAAAAGTCTCATCATTTCTGAGGCGTTTCCCAATTAATATTGTTTCTAATGGTTTTCTTAGTGATTGAACACCTCCTACGAAGGATTGGACAGCGTATTAGTCATCTAATAGAATTGGCAAACTATCATGAGAATCTAGAACGTAGTCAAAATCACAACAATCCCAGAGTAAAATCCAGTAAAACCCATATTGAAAAAAGAGATGATCAATCTCAAGATGACAATTTATTGGTTTTATTTTCCAGTGATTATGACAAACTGATGAAAATTCAAAGACAATAAAAACCTCTCTTCCTCATGAATGTCTGAAATTGTTTAACTTGTTGACCTGTAGTCTTTCATGCTTAAGGTCATAATTTCAATGAACACCATCCAGATTACACCAAGTATGACATAAACTTTCCCAGTTCCATTTTACAAATAAAAGTCTAGTTCAGGACCAGTGGTTTCTCTGCGTGCTTGCATGGATTGAAAGTTTAAAAAAACGGCTGAGAAAGGATGAAGGGGAAAAAAGTGAGAGAGAGAGAGAGAGAGAAGGAACTGATCTGATAGGGAAACATTTTTATAAGTTGGACATGTAGTAAAAACCCCTTTTTCAAGTCAATGTCAATCTTTCGATTATGAAAAAGACTTTTAGTGGAGAGTCGATTACATGAAATTATATTCCAGTGAAAATGCATGGCTCCCTTCCCTTCATCCTCATTGATG
>WJFB01001712.1:0-27183 GCA_009870185.1 Pygmarrhopalites habei
AATTTTCATCGACGGATACGCTCGGGGTAACCTCGGATATTCGGAAAACCGAAGAAAAATTTTGAAATTTGCCGATTTTTGACCATTTTTCAAAGGGTGCTGCAGGTCAGCCCTTCAACCAAATTGCATGGGACCAAAAGTGGATCAATTTCCGAACTCCTTGGCTACACAGGGATATAAATTTCATTGAATAATTCGAAAAATTACAAAAGTTATTGGACATGAAAGTTGTGTCCTTTACTTTGGCCCACCCTGTATATATACCTCCCAGTGTCATAAATCTCAATTTATGATGATCTGCACTTTGCACACTCTTTCCTGAAGCAGATTTTTCAACTTCCAGCTTCAACCTTTCTTGTCAACGCATGACATCATCCCTTTAGTTTTCCTTCTTCTTCGACTCTCAAAAAAGGCTGTACGAGTCAAATAATTCTTTTCAATCTCTGAATTTCCACGGGAAAAAATGTGTTCGAATACGTGTAGAAAAATTGGATATCCAATAAAATTGGCATTAAGAAGTATGCTTCAAATTTAGTGTAACCCAGCATCCGCAAGTTATAATTCTAGCAGAAATGCAGACAAAATTTATAAAATTTCACTATGCTGGGGTTTCTGATCTGGTTTGCCATGTCCGTAATATCACTGATGGTAGTCACAACATCATAGGAAGATGTTCAGTGAAAGGGAAAATGTGAACAAAGAGAGAGAAATGATCGATCATACGAGAGAATTTTTTTGTCACTTTGGATTGTTGGATGAAAAGAATCACCGTCACAGGTAGTAAAAAGTGTGCAGAGCACACACAGGAAAAAATTCATCTCTGTTTCTTCCTCCATGCATTTTCATGTTTCCTCCCTCGTAACTTTTTCAACCACCTCAGTACATATCAATTGAATTGAGGTTGAAAAAAAAATGTGGAAGGAAGTCATCATGAAATTATATCACAATCATTCTTTCCAACCTCTCCTTTTTATTTTATTATATTTATAAATTGTTATCGTTTTGATTCCAGGAAGATCAGGAAGAATAAAAATGGTCGGAATCATTCCTCTGTAAAAAAAGATTAAATCTTCTTTTGATGGTTGTGGTGATGGGAGGAGGAGAAAAATCTTTTCAAATTCGATTAGGAAATTTCCACAGAGATATCAATTGATACGAATAACGTGTATAAATGTAATTTTGGGTTGTTTTTGAAAATTGTGAAACGACCGACGCGGAATCAAGTGTGTGTGTCCTTTTGGGAATTTCCACTCCTCCTTTTTTTGTAACACGTATAAAAAACAAAGTTTCCTCAGAATTTTATGTCGTCAGAATCACAAATTCTTGAGAAATTTATTTTTTGTTAACAGAACTTTATAAAAAGTCATTTTCCAAGAAAGAAAAAAACCGATTTAGTCGTCACAACTATATAACCGTACAAGCACAAAGGTTTTCCAATATTTTTAATAATTTTTAAAGGTCTGAACTGAAAGTTGTTCACTTTCCCTGGCTGTTGTTCCAAATGTGATTACTATGCTAATATTAGTTTTTGGGACTAGTAAAATAAAAGAATTATAATGATGTGTGTGTTAGTAGGATAATAACTCTGGGTAAGTACTGTCTAGGGTTCCACAGGTCAATGTAAGGGTGGTAGTGACAGGCCTGAGTTACACTGGAATAACAGGACCATTTTCATATATCTCTCAATATCATTTAATACAGCTTTTATATCCCGGAAAGGAGGAGAAAGTCCAGTGTACATATGAGCATTTAAAAAGGAGAGGAAGAGGAAAACTCAGCGAACTATAAAGTAAATGTACGGAATTTTTCAAACTTGTCAACAGGAGGATTCCATTATGTTTAAGTGCCACCACGTCCTGAGGAGTAGTAACAAAGCTAGGGAAAACCATAAACCCCTTCTGTCCATCAAGCCATGGTAATGGCACAATACAGGACGGAATAAAAGGAAAAAAGATTTTATAAAAGAAGAGGAAGAAGGGAACAGACATCCATAAGACATGGCCAGATTTAGTCGGAAGTTACTTAAAACAAGAATAGTCATATATTATCATTACACCTTTTCCCTTCCATTACGTAGGATTCTGGCGAATGTGTGGAGTACGTATTCACAAGAATTTTTTTAACAAAACTAAATGGAATAGACCCACTTTACTCTGACTCTCTTTCCACTATGTACTACACTACAATGTAAGGTTTTAGAGAAAAGCTTTTTTCCTCACAAAGTGAAGTAAGGCGAAAAGCATTAAGTCTTTTTCCCCTCACGAGTTGTTTCATCCTACAGATAGGTATTTATTTTTTGCACTGAGCATGTACCTAAAACTACATATTCTAAATACTTTTTTTTCCATTTCCCCACAACCTCATCCTCATCCACGTGAATTTGCCTGACATTAAAAATTCTAATTGAATCCTCGCCTTTCATCTCAGTTCAGTTTGTACCTCGTGGCATTTATTAAATTTTGGTGTTCACACACACACACTAGTACTGTATAAGATGCTGAACAGACCTGACAGAATATACGATATTCAGGCTCGGGACACACATAAAATAATTATAGTATGGAAAAGAGAGATGTCATGTCAAAGATTAGTTGAATAGCCCTATTTACATGTTTTTTGTTTTAAAGTTCTTCTTCTCAACATCCTTTTTGTCTTTTCTTTTTCTTCCCACACCGACAATGAGTCTTGAAGTTCCTGAAATTGTGTCAGTGTGTGGTACCTATTTAATGTATACAGTCTGTCCTCCATTTAAAAAAAAGTGATACACACACTCACAACACTTTCACATCATCTACTTGTTATACATATTGATCGACTCTTGTGTCTCTCGATGTGTTAAAAATACACCCAAAAATAGAATATCCATTGTTTGTTCCTGTTGTCTTCCTCCTCCTCATACTTTTTCGAACCTCTTCTCTCTCTCTCCACATTACGAAAATGAATTTTGAACTGTTACGGATGAAAGAGTGGAGTCTTCATTCCAGTAAAATCATCTTATCCTATTTAAAATAGTCACCTTGAAAAAGTATACGAGTCATAACATCATTTTACTGTTGAGTTTACACACACATGGAAAGAGATTTTTCCAAAATTTGAAATTGAAATTACCCTTCATCCTCCCCCCTCCACCTTCCTTTCCTATTTTATGGTCGACGTTGAAAGACACATTATTACAATTTATCCCATTTCACACACACTAATACTCTTCTCGTTTCCACATTGCCACGTTTTCTACCGGCCATTAGACTCTACTTTATTACGCACAATATGATGGGGAATTACATCATAAGGTAATAGCATGAGGAGACCACAAGTGCGGTCCAGATTTTCACTATTAGTCAGGAGGAGGAAACCGACGACTCTCTTGTCACAAGACCGGAGAAGAGGAAGAGATGGAGACGGTGAAGGAACCGTCACGTCACAAATGAGAAAATGTCATGATCCCCGCTCAGGTGCGGTTTTGTGGCTCTCTTCCTCATTATTATCATCATTCAAATTAAATGACACACACACACCCTGGAATATTGAGATCCCGTCCTGAGTACCTTTGACAAGAAATTGTTGGCCTTGAAACTTTGATAGACTTGTCAGACAGAAAGGGAGTGAGTGTGTCTGAAGAGATGATGGAGTTTTATAGATGGGAATTGGAGGGAGGGGGGAAATTATTGTCGTCGACCAGGCTAGACTCTGTAGATGTGACAAAATCTATATATGTATTTGATACACTGGTAGATGTAGAGCCACTAGAAACAGTCTGTTCTACATACAAAATAATTGATTTACAAACCACTCATTCCATTTAAACTCCCACTTTGGAACTTTACTTTACAACCATTTCACCCCGACAGTTTTAATCACATTACACATGTGAAACAATTATGACATGGACTACATCACATAATCCATATTTTAAATTTCCTTCCACATAAAGTCGTAACAATTTGAAAAGGCTTGGACAAAAAATGAGGATGAAAGGATCATAATGTAATTTCTTGTCAGTGATACTGATTCAGTTATGTGTGTGCGTGGGTGAGCCGGCCGTAAAACACCAAAATTTTATGTGGAGCACATATGTCCATTCTCATCCGAGTGCAATAAAAATACAATTACTGCGATACTCATAAGCATCTCAGTAATGATCAGTTTGACAGTGGATAAGTGTGTGGAAGGAAAAAAATGGAAAGAATATTTTTTTTATGTTTGTTCTCACTATTTATCTGTTTATTTATAAACACTCTTCGTGGTCTTCCTTTTGTGACCCTCTCTCTCTCTCTGTAAAGTTTTGTACAGAAATCTGTCTATGGATGTTGTTGCCTGTTGCACTCTGTTACTGGTTATTGAAATTGTGTAATCCTCATCTTTAAAGGTCAGACAAATTTTTTTGAAGTATGTCCTTTGATGTGTTGTCTACATTATACGTGGTTTCTCATGGTACTTGCATTTTAACAATTCATTGTATTTACGTATGCATGACAGAAATATTTTAGAAAAGAGGTAACGTATGTCGGTTTCTCCGTAGGATCCCAAATTTATTGGATAATTGAAAGGAAATCTTGAGAACTGATAAAATACTCCTTTTAGAGAATCATTCCATGCGGTTTTCTTTATTCTTTCCCTCCTCCAACCCACACATACTCACACTCTTTGTGATCTGTAATCCTCTGTGCAGGAGCTCAGATCTTCATTTCTCCTTAAGAATCTCTCTCTCTCTCTCTTTCACTAAGGAGAGTAGCTCATCATTCCCTCCCTCTTACCTCAAAAAATATGTAAAAAAGTTTGGTTATCGTAAGACACAGCCAGGAGCATGTGTCTGTGACAGTCATAAAAGAGAGAGAGAGAACCACAACAACAACATTCAAATGTTCTTGGTACTACATGTACATGGCACATGGGTTACTGTGTTCGGAGAAGCCAAAGGGAAAAAATACATTTTTATGTCTCTCATCAAAAAAATTTACATAAAATTCTGTCTCTCATCTCATCCTCAAAACTCATCCGATTGAAAAGAAAATTAGCCTGGTTAATATTACACAACCCAATACACAGTGTGTCCTTTCTAATACCCAAAATAGTAGTCATACCTTGTCATCCTATGAAACTTTCATAATGTTAGGATGTACACATCGATACATAGGAGTAACAGATAAAGAAGAACACACAACCTGCAAATGATAATGATATGAAAAACTGTTATCCTTGCCTAAAATATAATATTATAATATATTAATTTTCTCCCAAATTTTTTTATTGAGGACAGTTTTCGAAGAGACGACTACATTTTAAATGCTCGATAAAGAACCAAGATAGCCCTTGACACGAGCTAATATTTAGCACAGGAAAGAAACAGAGAGAGAGGAGTCAGTGAACTAGGAGCTAATTTGCATACGGATAAATCGCACACACGAGTTTGTCTAGGTTTTGTATTTCAAAACATTTTTTTGCAGCTAAAGATGCATGAGATGCATAGCATTTAATTTTTCTTCTTCCACTTCGTCTAGAATCTCCAGCATCCTTTTACGACTGCCTTTACTCTCCGATTATTATTATTAAACTGATGAGGAGTCCTAGAGGGTCTACTTTTATTTCACAAGACTTTGCCGTGTATTTGTATTGACAGTAGGTATGTGGCCAGAGCTGGCGAAGACGAAGACATATTTAATAAATGTTATTTCTTTGATTTCCCAATGTTTGTCGGAGACATGCATAGCGCCCAGACGCACACACAAAGGGCAAAGGAAATAGACGGAGAAATAGACGGAGATACGGAATAAACAAACTTTCCTTGCATTTCAAATGTATGTTAATACACACGAATCAACCCAACTCATTAATAGTTTGTTGTACCCAGTGGTAGCCCACGGCTTCTTTTAACTGAAATTTTTTCCCAAAAAATAACTACACACCTTGTACTGTGTATGGCCAGAAGGAAGACGACAGCTAACTAGTAAGATGATGATTGTAGAACAAAAACTTTGGAAGGAAAATTTTTTGAGGCCATAAACTGTCAGTTTATTATATAATTTCCAGTGTGTGTATGTGTGTGTGTGTGTAATAACAATGATAGGACACATGCACATAAATACATAGTGATGCCGCAGAGTGTAAAAAAAATTAAAGCGCTCACTGTTCAGCTCAATCTACAAATGCATGCACACACAAGACAATGTGTATTTGTTTTCTTTTAGGAGGAGGGAAAAATAATAAACATGCCGTTCATATTATTATTGACTATTATCACCTTCTTAAGTAGTGCCATTAAGCTCATCTTTTATAGTTTATTTCTTACTGTACAGAGGAGGGGAGGAGGAGGAATGAAAAAAAATGAAGTAACAATAGTTTATGAACGTTTATAACATATCTTATAGAAAATTCTTATGGTATATCTATAATAAAAAATATTTTTATTGTGTTATTAATAGTCGTCCATTCTAACTCAGCTTATAATTTAACACGTGCTAGTACCATGCATGATTTGTACTCTTTTAACTGTTCACCATGTCATAAGAGTCAGTCAAATGAAGAACAGGTTCAGTCCTTTTTCACTAGTGGAAAAATGTGCAGTACAGTACTCTGCTTTGTAATATTAGATTGTTGTATATGGCTTACATGGTGAAATTAATTGCCGCAATAGTTCCTCCTCCTCCCCAGTCTGCCTATTAAATTATGTTAAATAATCATTTTATCTTTCTTCCTCCTTCAACACGTTCCTCCTCACGTACCAATTTTTTCCAGGGTGTATCCGTCATACCATCATAATTGTACGGTACGTGACGTACAACCTACGACAGTAGTCATAATTAAAAAACTAAATACAATCCATATTATGCAGTTTGTTTTAACTCCCCCTCCCAATACGGAGCTTCCATGCTTGTGTCTCTGTGTGTGTTATGAGAAGGAGAACATTTAAATTGACAGCTGTAGTAAAATTAAAGTGTGATAGCCTATTCAATCATTCCCAACCCATTTCCATTTGCCCTTGCAATTCTATTGAAAAATGTGTACAAATATTTTATTTTATTTTATAAAAAATAAAACGATCTATCCCTTTCGTGTGATCCAATTGAATTAGCCGGTAAGTGAAATGGCCACCAATTATGTAAATGAATCGAGAATTGACTGGTGCAATTAGAATGATTGACACTAATTTTTTTGATTCTCGTTCCCTTCCGGAGAACAGAATGAATTCCGCTAGTCAGAAAAAATTCTTTCAAAATCTCCCAATTACAAATTCCTTGTCAAAAATTTTCTCTCTCTCTCCCTCTTTCCATTAAGGAACTGGAGAGCTGGAATGTTGAATAAGTCAAACGGGTCTTAAAGATGTTAAAAAATGAAATGACGGTTATGTAAACGGGGAACAAAATAAAGTCATAAATAAATTTATGGTCAATATACTAGGAACCATAATCAATATTATATTCTTATCCCCATTCACACCGCATAAAATTCTGTGATAATGACACACACACACACACTAGCACGACAATACACGAGTTTACTATCCCACAAATCCCAAAGTCCTTCACTCACGGTATATCAATTACAAAAGGCTAAGAGACATGTCATGAAGATGGTGGAGACCAGTACAATCAAATATTCACTAATTAAGTCTCATCTTCTTTTGTTACAAAAAAAGTTCTCCTGACATGCCACCAATCGACCCTCTCTCTTCTTCCTCATCCACCGTGTACCTTTAACGTCACAAGCCGAAAACTGGACTTATTAAGGATATACTTCCTGTACGTCCAGGAAAGAACCAGAATCCGTGGTTACGAGTTTGTCTTTCACCATCTCTCTCTCCCACTCCCTCAGTGTGTGCGTGTGTGTGTTTGTGTGTACAGCTGATGAACAGTGTATGAGGGCTTCCACACACACAGAGAAAGAGAGTCAAGTTATCTTCAGAAGGAGGAAGATTAAGTTCCCGAAAACTTCCAACACAGAGTAGTAGTTAAACTGTACACTCCACTGCTTGCACTATAGCGTGTGTGTGTGGAGTGTGCCTACACGATCAGATGGGAGAGAAAAGCCATGCGTAAGGTTTGGTTATAAGTTATATGAGCTTGTAGCTTCGTTTGTGTGTGCTTCCTTGTTCTTTCAAAGTCAATCAGTGGTTGTGGCACGACGAGTGTAGACGAACCATGTCAGTCCTCAGTCCTTCACAATACTAACAATTTCTCTTTGTCAACACACGACACGCTCTCTCGAAACTACTTCCTTCAATACACTTGTACATTGTGTACTGCTCAGTTATGTACTACAACACACAAAACTTGTAGAATTTATTAATTTCTCACATCTTAGTTATAATTGTGACTCAAAGTTGTTTCTTGTAGTGTTCAAAGTCAATTTTAATTCTGCTGGTTTTTTAATTAGTCCCCTCCATTCATCCTAAGAGTGACACACACAAGACAAGTTGGAGAAAAAGAGTTGTTAGAAAAGTGCATCTTCTCCACTTTTTCCCTGTCCATCATCATTTTTTGGAGTAAATATTTTCTTCATCCAGAAAAGAGAAAGTGCCGACGTTTTGCGTGAGTGTGTGCGTTTGTGTGTGTGTGTGGAAAATGAGATTCAAACTTCATATGTGGTTGTTTATGGGTGGATTTTGGGGAAATTCCTTGACACACAGTTTGACATGGAGTGATTTATTCTACTTATTACAGTACAATTCCCATCATCCGATTATTCAATTTGGAAGAAAGTGACTCTTAGAATTCCACTCTTGAAATTGAATTTAAAAACTTGTACTAAATGTTGACGTTTGATTTGGGGAATACTCCAGAGAGACTGGATAAATGATTTAGTTTTGGGAAATTGTCCTTTCCTCGTATTCCACTCTCTCACTCTCTCACCCAAGAAGAAGAATGTGAGAGAGTAATGGAGTGAGTGGTGTGCCTTAAGTATCAATCAATCATTATGTTAGTCGGACTGTCCTTGGTGTCCCACACTGTCCTTGTCCTCCGTGTCAGTGAGGATGACACTGTGTCTGGACTACAAAACTCACACCACAATCACTTTGTGGTGAAATGAAACACACCACCAAAGACAAGCAAGAGGACAGTGATTTGGAAAAATGGATCACCAAAATCGTGTTATTCATTTGAGTCTCAAATTCATCCTTCAACTTATCTCCATTACAATATTTTTATTTTTATTCCTCCCCCTCACAACCAGTTCCTCTCATCATCATTCCAAAGTGTTCTCCAGTCCACCGCACACGGCCGTCTTGACACCTTGGACTCTTAATAATTCTCATCCTCATCCACCACCACCGCCATCGTCACCTTCTCCAGCTTTCCTCAAGAAACTCAACTATGCTCGAAGACTGGCTAAATGTTACGCTTTGGTAAGTCTAAAGAAAAGGAAGGGAGAGAGATGTGATTCGAATTTCTAATTTTAGAATAATAATATCCGTCAAAGTCAACAAGAGGGGGAGAGAGGGAGGGAGAAGGATTCGGGACTTTGTAGTACATAATACAAAATAGTAGAAATATCCTTGGCATGTATGTACACAAAAATCGTACTTCTGAGACTTTCCCTCTCTTTACCTGTGCATGTATATTCAATTTGCGGTGCAGTCTTGTCATCCCAACTCCTCATTTCTTTTTTCTCTTGAGAAAACATTGCGACAGTCGGGACCCATGGAGCAGGAATAGAGTATACAGGAGAAGGTGACACAGAGGAAGGGGACTCTTCTTTTGGGTAGAGATTCACATTCTCTGAAAGAAGTGTGTGACATCTCAAAAAAGAAATTTTTTTTGTATGTTGTTGATCCAATCGTAATAGTAATTCTACTAGCTTGTCCCTATTGACAGAAAATTTTTATGTCTATACATATGATTGAATGTGGTGGTATGGAGTAGGATTTTGTACAGTGTAGCTCATGATACTCATGGTCCCAGTAAGTATTATCAGTACCACATTGGAATCCTCTATTTTCTTCCCCCCCCCTCTCTCTCTCTCTCCTTTTCCAATGTTTACTTTTGAACAGGGGAGATCCTCTTGAGATGAATTTAATCATGTTGCTTCACGGATTAGTCGGCTATTTCGTGGAAAAATTCTCCACAAAGCGACTTTGATCTAGTATCCCCCACATGTAAGGAATGTGGACGGAAAGGATGAATGGAGGAGGAGGGAAAAGGCTCCACGGAAATTGAAGAAAGTTGTCAAATATATTATAGGTCAAAATAAAACTAGATAAAGACATTACGAAATTTGTTTTGTTTTGCGGGGGAGTCTGGGGAGTGTAAGTAAACTTACACACACACAAACAGTCTAATTACATAAAATCTGAAATTAATTACAATTCCAATTACGCAATGTCCACGTCAGAGAAAAGTTTTTATTTCCTTTTTATCTCTATCTCTGTCTCTCTTTCTCAGCCAATTTTCCAATTTCAATTCGATAATCAAACTAGATCTCATTTCACCTAACCTAACTGGACGGGTGTGTGTATGTGTATGTGTGTGTGTACTGACTCACAAAGAAGACAATCCAATCATTTTATTTTACTACTCAGTAAAACTTTAGTTTAAAAAAAGACATGGTTCTGGTCCTCCACATTCTCCAATGAATTGACTCAACTCTTCGGATTTGAGGATTGGGTTTGTCAATTTCACTCTAAATTTGATTGTCCTCATTTACAAATCCAAAGTATTGTTTTGACTTGTGTGGGTGTGTGAACCGCAATCACTTTTGGGAAGAACCATGTAGTCAATGGACAAAGTTTATTAGCAAAATGTTTACATTGGAATTAGTGTGACTGAACAGTAGAAACCTGAAAAATATTTTGGAAATTCAATTAATCTAACGAATACGAATTACTAGTTAATTGGCTCTTGCACTGGTGACCACATATTCTTGTGAAAATTAACTTCCAATGAAAGTGAAAACCAAACTTGGAAGAATAATTATTTAAAATTTATCAGCTGAAATCTGTAAATGAATTGAATGATTCGTGTTATTTGTAATTGTGGTATGCTCACTCTCCCTTTTGTCTCTCTCACACAGGACGACAAGGACTCCATGGCTGGCATCCCAAAAGTAGATCCCAATAGTCTACTCATTACAAACGCCAAGTGTGGCTCAAGCCTGTGCCAGGACTGTATTGACAAGGTAAAAAAAATATACTGACAAACATTACATTTCTTTTTTTATTGTCACCAATTTCCATACGAAGGTCGTGTATGTAGAATGTAGATCACATGTGCCGAAATCTCTGTCGGAAAAGAAAAAGACCTTATAATGCCGAATAAAATGCTAAATAATTCATCCATCTGGTTTGAAAATCTAGTTACGAATCTATTCTGGATTACCTTAAAATAACGTAAGGATGCGGACGGGAAGGGAAAACAAATACCGTATTCAAATGAGGATCCAAAAAAATTTACATTGAGATTCATATCTATACTTATGGTTATAAAATTTGTCTACGGAGGAGCCCAGAGAGAGTATCATGATGAATCGCACAAAACGGCTCTTTTGTATTCTCTTAAAAACTAAAAAACGGGATTTCACTACTCTTCGTTAATGTTAGATAAATTCATATTCGTTTCTCACGAAAAAAAAATTGTCTTGGTTTTCGTATTATATATTTTCTGCTCCTGCATTTTTAGGACAAAATGAGGATTCAAAACTCGATGATCAATTTTGATATGTAATTTTACGTCATAGAGAATTTTGGGAAAATTCATTCATGACTCGGAATAAAATTGAAAATGGTTTTACACCCTCCTGTGTTTTTGGTTTTCAAGTCAATCTCAAAATGACCTGATTCAGTGAAAGTCTGTCCTTCCCTTACTTTCTCTGACTATGAAGTTTGATAGTGTGTGTATGTGGTTACGTGTCATTTTACAAATGAATGGAAAATGAGTGTGGGAGTTTGAGTATCAACTGGGCAAAACAGCCAAGGAGTGAATCATTCCTTCCCCTTTAGCTTGTGTGACGTTTTCGGGAAACTTATCTTTTGAACCCACATTGTAAATGACTTTAAAACTGAGAGAGAGAGAGAGAGAGAGTATGTGGAATTGGAATTTTCTTCCTCTCCCCACCTGCCGTTTGCAATTTTGCACTCAACTCCCAAACTCTCAATTCAACTTATTACATTCCAAGAAGATGATGATGTCTTTCCTTGACGAGATGAGGTAAACTATGTAAAGAGGAGGAGGAAGAGAAGTAAGTAAACAAAATTCTTGAGGAAAAAAAAATTTGAATCCAATTTTCACGTAGTAACTCTAACTCCAACTATGAAATTACCATTTTGACAGTTTTTTTGTGGGGAGAATCAATCCATCAAACTCCCCACAGTTCAATTTGTCATGTGCAAAATAGAAGGAAAGTTTTACAGAAAAATAATTGCCAAAAATCAACTTTTGACACACCAAGGAAGAGAAGGAGAGTTGTTCACAACTTTTTCCAGTTTGTCAGTTTTTCAAACCTCACGGTCGAATGAAATGATGGATACCTATGGGTACTTGTGTGGTGTCACGTTTGCAAATGTCTCAATTACGAATGACAAGGCATTGACTAGATATATTCCTACATTTTAGATGTACCTCAGCATTTTAATGTTCAAGCTGAGCTAAAAGAATATTTTGAATAATATTAGTCACCACCAAATTGGCAACTTACTTCAGTCAACTAAAAAGTAAAGAGGAAGAACTTTGGGGAAAACTGTGAATGTTTACACGTGGAGAAAGTACACTGTCGTTTGACTCTCTCTTCCACTTTTCTCCGCTTTCACTCTTCCTCTTCAATCATGCACATTACATCAAAGGACTCCATAGGACTGTAATTTAATTCTTGTGAGATTACTAATCAGAAAACATAGTAGTCGCTTGTTGCGTAACGTAACGTGCATACTCCAAGTTGAGTGTGTGTGTGTGGTAACAGCCAATGAGCATCCACCTCCGGGCGATTAATATCCATTTCGTTTTTCCTGCATCTTTCTCTCTCCCACACACACACACACACAAACACAGACTGGAACACACTCACTCATTCCCGTAGAAGAAGATTCATAGAAACCACTGTCAGTCTCTTCTTCGTATCGTAAGCCCGGACTGTTCCGTGCGTACCTAAAAACAACATTATCATGTTTCTTTGCCTTGATCATGGTTGAAATTTAGATCGAAAAACCTTTTGCCAAAAAGGTTTACCTCAAAAAAGCCTATTACTTGTAGGCGTGCGTACGAAAGGTTGAATGTTAATTTCATCTTTTCATTCTGAAAATATTTACTTTCCAGTAAAATAATTCTGAATGTTATTTCTCTCTGCCTCCCCCATCTCTCTCTCACTCCCTCTTAGATGGATGATATGATTTACACTCTGATGGGAAGCTGAGTCTTCTGGGCAAACGTGCATAAATTAGCCAATCTTTTGATTCGCATTCCTAAAGAAGAGGAGGAGAGGAGCCTCTCAACTACAGCTCCTTAGCTAGAATGGTCTTCCGGCAAAAATAATTCAAACACTCCACGATAGCTTGACTACTGACTTTACTCTGTAAATATGGAATATTCTTCATATATTGACTATTGCAGGGAAGAGTACAAATCTGGATGTATTTTTAGCTAGAAACTTCCGTTGAGGAAACTCTTTTTTTACGTAGACGGAGGGCAGCAGTACAGCCTGGGTATTTTTGATCCGACTTATATTTAATATATCGGGTCATTGTATGGAGTGTACATAACGTGGCGGAGGAAGGGGTGGATGGATTTGATGAAAGGATACGAAAATATATTTTGCAATTTAATTATTGTACACAGAACACAACCTCTGTCTGCCTTCATTGTCATGGCCAGATCCTTCTGCCTAGAATAGAAGTATGTCGCCTCAGGGCATGGAAATTGGAGGAAGTCTGATTATTAAGGACGATTTTTTATATAAGTCTATTTGATATTACATAACTCCTATAGGTTCTGGGATTGAAATATTTTTTTCTGTTAAATCTATCCCCTCTTGAAGAAAAAAGATACGCTCAAGGAATTTGTCAAGTTCATATTGATCCTCCTTTACCATTACTCTCTCTCAGTCTCTCTTTCCTTATGTACACGCAATGATG
The DNA here is from genome assembly GCA_009870185.1 of Pygmarrhopalites habei. Taxonomy (NCBI): domain Eukaryota; kingdom Metazoa; phylum Arthropoda; class Collembola; order Symphypleona; family Arrhopalitidae; genus Pygmarrhopalites; species Pygmarrhopalites habei. Next base: position 14,054 of record WJFB01001712.1, read on the forward strand.
GGGTGGAAGGACTATATCAGTGACGACTTGAATGGATGAATAGACTCTTGAAAGCTTCAAAGCGTTCCGCAAGCAAGAGCGTTCAGGATGATGATGACGATGAAAGGATGGTTGAGTATATTGAACCGTATAAAAAGTTGATTTAAAAAGTTTGTCAACCTTTTCAATGTACACTTGAGTTTATCTATAGACTTTTATCTTTTGTGTAAGTTCACCACCCGTTTTCTCTCTTTTCTCCTTACTTTCTCCAGATATAATATATTTTTAAAAAAAAGTCAGATGATAACTGTGAGTTTAGCTATGGTCGTCCATTGTCGAAGGCCATCTTGTCCTTCCTTTGGAGTGATTGTTCTCATTCTTTTCACCGATGGATTGCTTATGAGACTTTCTTCCATTGTACAACCTGCCACCTTCAATCCTCCACTCAGTCAACTATAAGCCTTTCCTTGAGGTCAAGGACATGGGGGAGAACAAGTACTACATAAAACCTGGACTGGCATGAAGTGGAATGGAGTGTGAGACTCTTTTGTACTTTGTTGAGCATCCAGGATTTTGAGAAGGGAAAAAAATGAGGAGAAGAGGAAGGAAAGAGAATTAGGGGGAGGGAGACATGAGGAGCGGTGACTGTCACCGGGAAAGTGACTGTTAGGATATACAAGATAATCGCTGTCATTTTGGGAGTTGAGAATGTCTTGTGGCGGATTCATAGCTCAATTTCTTACCCAAGTCTTGTCCTTCCCTTCCTTTCTCTCCATCTCTTTCTCCTCAAGGTTGTATTATTCATCCTCTCGCTTTCTCTCTTCATTCTGTTTTGTATGGAGGTGTGCGGGGAAATTGTTTCATTAGAAGCGTTTACCGTCTCCGCAGCAACATTCTCTTCTGTCTCAACACATTACTTTATATATATGCTAAACATAGCATATTGTACTCTTCCCTTTCTCTCTCTCTCTCTCTCTCTCCGAACGCACGCCTTTCTCCGCTTCTAATTTTACATGCCTCGCTGAGTCACACAAACACCTTACACAAGATTCAAAATTCCTCCTGATTATTTTCTCCTACTTTCCCTTCCTCCCCAACAAACACAAACTTTTAAGGGGAAAAGTAGTGAAAGCTGTACAACGGGAAGGAGAAAGAAAGCAAATGAGGATGGGTTAGCTGAAGAGGAAAAAAAATGTCCTTGTTAAAAAAAGTTGAGACATTCAAGAAAAACTTCCGCTTGTTTTTTAACTCGCATCCATTCTTCATGAAGAGAATGAGAGAGAAAGAAGGAAGAGAGAGAGAAAGAGACTTTTCAGGGAGAACTGAGTTTCTCTGGCGTATTATGAATCCTCTGTAATTATGAGGTGACATCAGACTCTGGGATTTTAAAACGAGTGCACTAATTAATAATTAACTTTTCTCCCACTATCCCTCTGCTCACTGTGCATGGTAGTAGCTGGTGTTTTTTTTTCACAGAAAAAATGCAGGACAAAGGGAAAAGTTTTGCTTTCAATTTTGTACGAATACACTATTTTACAGTGTAGACTACAGGGAAATCCATTGTAAAAAATATGAAATAATTATATAATACTGTATAATACAAATGTCTACAACTTGTGCACTCTGAAGCATGATAAGCAGTGTCAGGAATTTGAGGACACACACACACACACGCTCACTACCACGGTCTTTCATTTTGAGGGACAAGCAACTGGTAAAAGATTATGTGGGCTCTTCTGGATAGTTTGACAAGCATAATACGTCTTTCCAAAATCCTCTTAAAAGCCTCTGAAATATTGACTATGTCATGGCATAGAGTAGAAGAGTGTATATTGTATTTCGAGTACTGTCTACACACACGCACATACTCATCCCATCCAAGTCTCCCTCACAAATGTTTTGTGTGTAAGTAGGTAGACATAATTTGTCCAGAGATTTTCTCATCTCCTTTGACAACCCATGGGAGCCCATTAAACTTCCTCGCATCCTATTTATTATACATACCCAGCAAACACACACACACACACACACAGTTGAACTTGGATGTTTAAGCATGCACGCAAAAAGGAATTTCTTGTGTTTTTGCAAGAATTCAAAGGAAAACATGTAGTATTACAAATAAATAAATAAATACATTATATGATGGAGGGGAAAAGAATTTCAAAGGGAATTAAGTTTATTCCAGGAGAAAAATATTCGCCCTCATGCTTTTGATCGAGAAAAGATTAAGCTGTATGTCCTTTTCTCTCTCAAATAATATACATTATCCTTTGCTTCCATTAAACCATCCAATGGCGTATCAAACACAAAGCCCTTTGACGGTCACTTTGCTCCTCCATAGTCAACACGTTCGGTCGAACACATCGCTTTTATATAAGTATTTTTACATGTACAAAGAGAGAGAGGGTAAATCGTCAATGTGGAAATCGTAACAACAACAAAGCCCTAATAAAATTACATTACGTGAACACTAGAAACTATAGAGCGAGAGAGAGAGAGAGAGAGAAACGGCAGAAGTCATGTCACTGTGTGTGTGAGTTTTAGCGTTCTGTGTGTGTGTTCGAGTGTGTGTTGAAAATAAATATGTATTGTATGGCTTATTGTCGTATAGAGGGACGTGTGTGTGTACTTTTGCTCTATTATTAGGACGATGTTTGTACAAAAGGACAGCAGCAGCCACTCGTTCAAAATAACTTAATAGCTTGGCTTTCGGGCTCTTCAATTATATTACACAATAATTATAATCAATCCAGCCAAAGTCAAAATATTGTGAGAGTGAGTGTGTGTGATTGTAACGGGCGTACATACATATCAATACCGCGAATAATACTGCCATGCCATGTTGCCCTCCTATGTGTCTTTGGTTTGTACTCAATAATTATTAATATTATTAATATTGTTGGACAACCTTGTACTCCACCGCGTGTCGCATTTGTACCTACTTCCTCCAAAGAGAATGGGAAATTAACTGGGACCTTTTGCCAACTGTAAGTGAGACTTGGGATGGCTCGTGTCCTAGAAATCGTTTGTTTATGTATTCATAAATCCACTCTTTATTACAGTATTCTCAATGATCAAAGAGACACTCTGGATTGTCCTTTGCTACTCCTCGTGTATTTGTATTTATCCTCTACTTATTGTCAAGAGGAGTCCTTGAAATAGTCCCTGCTTCCGTCAAATTTGTTCCTTTGTTGGATTAGGAAAATGGTTGCCCTCGAGGAGGACGACGAAGTTCAGGAAAGTGCAGGATAAAATGTAGGATCGAGTGTGTGTAGAGAGTGTGTAAATTCAAGGAAAGTGCAATATTCATGCAATTTTGAGCAGGTTTATTCTGAGAAGTGAGTCTTTAATATTTTACTCGTTCTTTAGCATTCTCAGATATAAATTTAAACTGTGTATGGATGATAGGAAAAAAACTAGAGACTTTATTGCTTCAAAATTGAAAGAGATGATCCATAGGATGAGAACATGATTCCCGCCTACAATCCCGGAGACTCCGGGCCGGAGGCCTTGACCGAGTCTCGTATGTATGACCAGCTAGTAAACATCATGTACAATTTAAAAACAAATTGACTAGTATTTCACGTGTCATGTGCATGCGTCTGTGTTTATGCATTTTAAAAAGCTTTCTTCTAGTCAGGTTAACGTCTCTTAAAGGCTCACAACTAAACGTAGTTAGGTACTTAGCATATCATAGATTTTGTACACTCTCCTCGTTTCTTAAGTTTCATACACACACATACTTTCCCACTCTCATTCTGTACATAACTCAAACTCTGGGGGAAGAACACGAGAAAGAGAGAGTACACACACACACGTGTCTGGTATAACTTGTAATTTGAACTAATGAAACATTACGAGGAGGGCTTACAATTTCATCGATTCTTCCTTGCTATTTAGTCAAAGTGGCATATACAAAATACGAGTTATTCACAAAAATAATGTTTTCAATTCTCGTACATTCCACACACACACACAGATACGATACGATATCGGATATTACCCTTGGACAAAAATACAACCGTATGGAATCATAGGATATCTTTACCTTCAGAACATGATGGGAGGTGAGGGAAGGGGGAGAAGGAGAGAAAAAAGTGAAATGAAAATCGATATTTTATTTATACAATGCAATGATACTTTCCATTCCGTCCCCCTTGACATCTCTCGATTGGATTATCGAATATGGAAAATGAGTGTAAAGTAGGAACGGAAATAAGGCGCACTCTGAATCAACTTTCATTACCATCATCCTTCATCCACACACGTGTGTTTGTGCTGTCTACACTGGTCTCTCTTTTAACCAAAGACACAAAAAAAGAAGAAATTGGAAGAAGAAGAATGGGAGGACTCATCCTTTATACTTTCCCCTTTTAACTTGAACATGAGATCGAGATGCTCATCTAATAGCATACTTAACACTGTGTGCCCGTAGAAAGGTTTTATCTCCCCGACTAGATTGGCTTTACGTGAGTAGACATATCAAGCACCGGATTTTTGTTTCCAGTAGACTGAAGAAGTAGCAGAGTTGAACCTTATCCAGTCTGCCCTTGATATACTTGTCTGTAGTATTGTAATGTTTGCCATCGTCCTTCTCCCTTCACACACATGTATGTATTTGTGCTTATACGAGTGACATGTATGTACAAACTATTTTCACAATTATCTTATCTACCACTTACCACACAGCCCGACCCAACCCAACCCTGTTTTCTCTATTCCATCCGAAAAATATACAGTACACGTACTCTATTTGGTTTTTCTCGATAGAGAGTTGGGTGAGAGAAAAAGAAAGAGAGAGAAAGCGGAATAGAGAAAGCAAAGGGGAGAAAGAGATAGCCCTCAGTCCCGGAACAACTTCAACTTTGACGGATTTTCATCGCTTGCGCTCCATACATTTCCCTATATGATGTATCCTTGTTATTAGACGATGACATTCTGAATACAGAAGAGCTTAAGTATGTGTGTGCATTTGGGAATACATATACTCCTTGTTTTAACTCTCTCTCTCTCTTCCTCCCTTTCTTTATATGTATAATGCCATATAATCCAGTTCCTCGTCCTATTGTCAATAAAGTTCCCGATACCCACTAACCCAGTACTTTTGATGGCAGTCCCTAACTCCCCTTATATGACATGCATCATCACGATGCACTTTCTCCTTGTTCTCCACACGCACACACACTCTCCCTACCAGCTGTAATCTTTGCCATTATTCTCCAGAATCTCCTTCCTCATACCACTAAATATTTCAGCAAAAATTGCAAACTGTGATGATAGCCTCTCAACCAACTACAGTACAGATAGAAGGATAGTCGAGTTTCTTCGTCTTTTCTTGAAGGTAAACATGGGTCAGACGGAATAACACGTGGTTCCCTCCACTCCTCACATACTGCGGAGTTTGTGAAGTCAACAAATTTTTGCTCCCGTCTCAAGCCAAGCCGTCCAATGTGTATGCATATCGTCCGTAGCTGTTGTGTGTGTGAGTGTGCTATATTTACCCATCGTCTAGCCTCTCAGACTTAAGATGGAGAGTTGTTGTTGTGAAAAACAGATAATATGGCTACTTATACATTAATGTGATGAGGCATCAATCTTTAAAATCAATTTCGGAGACCTTCAATGTTTGCTCAATGTAAGCTGCATTGTGGAATTGTTGAGGATGAAAAAGAAGTGTGTGTGTGTTGAAGTGGTATACTTTGTATATATTGTCAATTATCTTGGATATAAGCATGGGATGGAACCCAAAAGATACATTTTATATGAATAGAGACTTGTGGAGTCTGTATATTTCAATAGAAATGATCGATCCCCTTTTCCCTACTCTTCAAAATTGTGCTGACGTTCGATGAAAAATTCGAAGAGCGGAGGCAGTGGACTAAAAAATTTGTATTGTGATATCACTCTCCATCTCCCTTTGTAGAATAGACTGGGAATGTCGGGAGTTGGAGAATATTGTGTAAACCTATAAAACCATGGGGCTTATGAAGAGCGGCGGACTGGATCCTTGGAGTTCATGAAAAAAGGAGCTAATAAGGCAGAAGATGTGGCTCAAAATTAAATCTAATAATGGGAGTAGAAATTTTTAGAGAGGGTTTTAGAAAGAGAAACTTGGAATTCTCAACTTGATTATAGCGAACAAAGAATGTGGGAGCACATTCTCTCTTTTTTTTATTAGAGAAAGGAGAGAGAGAGAATAAGATTGATAATATCGATATTGTTAACACACACAAAAATTCGGGGAAAATTGGCAATACTGGAGCTTCAAAGGTAAAATAGTTCTAGCAGCTCTTCATGAAAGACATTTAAGTGTGACAGAGAGAAAGAGGAAGAGAGTCTCAATTTTTTGTAAAGATAAAAAAATTTCGCTATTATTAACCATCAAGGATACGAGAAAAGCGAAAGAGAGAGAGAGAATAAGGAAAGCCGAGATGGATGAGAGCGAGGAACAAAAAAAGTGGAGAGTAAGTTAATATCAAAGGCTTCACCGTCACTCAACACTGAGGGGACTGGATAATGGAAAGAGAAAGTAAAAGGATAGATTTTATCCTCCCCTTCTCTCCCAACTTTTTTTTGTCTGTTCAACTGTGAGAAAAACTGAAAGGATTGTCACAATTATATATTTATTTACATTCACATGACAAACATGTACATTCAACATTTTACTCTTGTTAGTCTAAAAACCTTTCATTTTTATCCTCCTCTCTTGAGATTCGTTGTAGAATCATTGACGAATCGTAGGAGGAAGAAAACTGACGCAAGCATATCGGATTCCTTTTTGTATCTCCTCATATAAATGATTTTTATGTTTTAACAAAAATTTCTTTCTCTATTTAGCCGTTGTCTTTGACAACGAGGATGTCGTGAAAGGAAGAAGAGTAGGAGGTGAAGGGCAGGACCGTTCCGTGAACATTAGCCGCATGGGACCAAAAATTTTTTGTACGGGCCCTTGGTCCCACAAAATTTTTTTGAAGGCCTCAAAAACGCTTTTTATAGGTTTTGTACGGCCTCTTTGGTCCCTTTCCTGGTACGGCCTGGGACCAAAGGGCCCAGCTGGTCCATACACAGGAACGGCCCTGGTGAAGGAAGAGAAAATAAAAAGGTGAGGCAACCTGTGGAATAGGATAAGAGAAAGTACGTCATCAAAATTATATTAGATCCCGAAACCAAACTTGATTTAGATAATTTTAGTCCTATAAACTCATGGCCAATTTATGGCATGTACAACATACGCGTGTCCTTGTATTTTTAGAAATAATTTCAATGTCAACTTACACTACTACTTGAAAGCTATTTAGAAATGACATTTCTAAGTACTTGAGTTGAAAAAACAAAATGATATTGGATACAGAGAGGGAAGATACTTGTGATACATCTTATTTGTTTCGACACGAAGGTATCCATGTCATCTTTGTTTTCATTTCTTAAAACACACACTCTCTTACCGTCAGTCTTACGTGCCTTCCCTTAGTTTTCTAGAGTTTCTTACCTTGGAGAAGACCTGGACAAAATAATTGTAGGGCAGAGGGAAAGGTGGGACAAGGTTTTGAAATGCAGAGACTCTATTTACGTGACATCATATAAATTGATGGTCACATAACATTTGTGTAGAATGTCCAGTAGTTTTGCTACCACTACAACTACGATAGTACAACTGGGACAGCTACTGTATTATACAATGACATGTTTAAAATCGGAGCGTGTACGTTCCTCTCAGTGGAGAAAGTTGTCCTTTAAAAAAATTTTTTTTTCAATATTTGGATAGATTTTATTGATTTTAACTCTCGATGGACGTCAGTCCTTTCCACATGAACACATCAAAAATTCTTTATATTGTGTATGGCAGTGTTTATGAGAACGAGAAAGAGAGAGAGAGAGAAAGGAGGGGAAAACCATGAGAGTATCAATTATAATACAATTTTTGCCCTGAAATAAAAGACTGAGAGTCTCATGGAGACATGTTATTTAACATGTACAGCGTACATACATACGGTACATAACATAATATACTGGGAACTACATACCGTGTCACACAACACTGTTCAAATATACGTGTACGATTGGAGGACCTTGAAATTGACTAGATGACAATTCTACGTGTAATTATTCCAAAATGATTTGGCTGTTGTTATGTTATGTCTTGCTCCCACTGACCACAAACGACCGATAATACATTCCGAGAGAGTGTACACAAAGAATTGGTCTACTCTACTACTAGTCATGTTTAATTACTCAACTGTTAACTCAACTGTAAGGGAAGTCGCATTAGAACGTTAGGTGACAAATATGAAGGATAAATAATGAATGGGTGGTATATGTAGGTGTGTGTGTGTGTCTGCGTGCGTTTGTGTGTAGAGCCATTACAAATTTCCGATCGTTTAGTAAGCCAGACAATAATTTTCATACATCTGTTAATGTGGATTCCTTTTGTGGTCAACTAACATAATACGGATAATGTGAATTGTAGACTTTGTGTACGATTGAACGAACGGCAGTCCGACTGGAGAGGAGCATAACAGAGCAGAGAACAATAGTCAATAAGTGGTCTAAATATCAAAGTCCTTCATAATGTTATGTTATGCCGGAGGAGTCAAGTCCTTTCAAAAATTCATATTATTTTATGAGGAGTTTGTGTGACGTGCTTGGTGTGTGTGTGTGTACATTATGTATACGTGTGTGTCTGTGTATGCATGAGTGTGAATGACGTGTGGGTATTATTCCGCTGTGTGCTCTCCCTCACGCTCCGTATAATTCCGAGGACTCTTTAAAAATTTCAGGCCAACTTGAACATTATGACAAATGTTTAAAATCTTAATAGCATTCCAGCACACCAGAGAATCGTGAATGAATATCCAAGTTTATGACTTGGTGCTCTCTGTTTTTTTGTGTTCCACTTGGATTATTGGCAATTTCTCATGGCAGGTACATTAAATAGGAGAAGGGAGGGAGGATGAGTGTAAGTTTTGACGAATGAAAAAAAAGAGAGAGAATAGATTGACTGTAGAGTAGACCTCCTAGAGTTCCTTGTCACTAAAATTTATTGTTGTTTTATTGTTCATTCAAGAAATGACATTTCAAAATTCACATTTCCCCATACATAAAGCCGCCTTCATATTAAAGAGGAGTGTGCATTTAGTCCCACTTTCCTCCTGGCATACTAGTAATAGTTATTGACAAAGAGAGTGTTTGAAGGAAAACTTTGAGGTTGGTACACAAATGAACTTTATAATTTGTGTGTTGCATATCCTCGGGGATCTGTGCAGAGGCTACACAAGTTTTAACAACTATCATTGAAAAGATTCATATTCAGATTTGAAAATTTTATAATTGCACCATTTCGTGTTTGAAGGCTCAAAGGTCAAAAAACAAAACTTGTTCTGCTCTCCTCCTCCTCCTTTTTCCCGTACCTTGTTAACATCTTATGTATTGTGACATGTCACATACACCCCGAGTATTGTTCAGGATTTTAACTTTTCCCTCTCCACGCCTCCACTCATGAAATATGGATGGAATCATGTGGAGAAAGTCCAATCCGAAAGTTTTTTCGACTTGCAATGACAATGACGATGGCATTGAGAGGGGGAGACTGGAGTGTAGTGGGTTTCCGTAATTATTTTTCTATTTCAACTCTAGGGAGTTTTGACTGTGTTGCTGTGCTGGACAAGTAATTAGTAGTAGTAGTAGCTCTTGTGGATTTCTCACTAAAAGCTTGTTCAAAGTTGGTAGCTCCGTTAGGTTTCAATGAACTCAATTGAGCCGACGGCTCCTGTCTCTCTCCATCCCTCTCCTCTCTATTTGTATGGGTGCGAGAGAAAGTATAGCAGTACAATGTGATGCGTGTATGTTTGTGAGGCCAGCATCAAATTCTGAGAGACCCTATTTGAACCCCGCATTCAGACGTGAGAAGAGTATAAAACATTCTATGCATGCCTTTGGCTCTTTTACAAATTCTAGGTATGTGGGGCTTTCAGACACGCATTTCCCTTGATTGATGAAAAGTTGGAGCAGAGATAGATAAATAGAGAGAAAGAGAAAGACTTTGCATTCATCCAAAAAATGTGTACAAAAAACAATATTTACAGATGATGTGAGCGCTTAAATGAGTTTTCCTTTCCCTTCTCCCCTATTCTGAATAATGATGTAACGTCTTTCTTTCATCCCATCCCAAGTGAAAGTGAGAGTATGGGGAGGTGAAAGCAAAAAAATGTGAGGACACAAAAAAGTCAAACAGCCGTGAAAGTTTGTGAGAAAGTGAAGGAAGAATGCAGTTATTAATTCTAAAAACCAACTGTCATTAGTATGAAAATGAGTGATCTTGTTTTCCCTCCACCTTTTTCAACTTTTTGACTTGAAGTAATATTAGGTAAAGAAAACTTTGAAAAGAAGGGCAACGATAAATAAACATTGGACCATCTTTATTTCATGATTTCTGAACTTGATATTGGAAAATATGAATTGAATGCTGAAGCTTGGAGTTTGTTTGAAGTGTAGAATACAGATAACTTTGATAGGATTTGCATTCCGGATGACAGTCGTACAGGGCGATGACGCAGTTTTCTCTTTCTGTGTGTTAATGAGAAAAGGAGAAAGTTTATCTTTAATCGTCTTTTCTGCTCGACCTACTAATTACATATAAAAGTGGTAGAATCGTTTTGTTGTTTCTTTTGATGTGATTTCGATAAAAGTCGTTAATTCAATTAGCCTTGATATTTATCTACGGATGTATCTAATAAATGTTCTATTTTTTGACCTCTATACGGGGAAAGTCATTTAGAGCCACCAGTTAAAAGAATCATTTGTACTCCACAAAAATGAAATCTGTCCTGTTGCACAATAATTCGAATCTTATCGATCTCTCTCCTTATTCAATAAGTCTGACGAGTCGTGAGAGTTTTTTTGGGGTTTGCGTGTATGTATGGAAGGCGGCTAAAAATAAAGAATTGATTTACTATTTTCACAGTACCTACAAAAACTGTATATAAGGTCAACACATGAAGGAATTTAGGTAATGATGGGTTGGCACACATTGTACAGCTCACTCACAATTTAAGCTGCTTAATATTTTCTCAAGGGCATAAAACTACACATTTTAAACCTGTTGAACTCTTGCGTTTGACCGTGATGATGATGGCCCTTTGTAGAAGTTTACTAGGTACTAAGACCGTAAATCCTGTTGCAGAGAATAAAAATTTGAATCGTTGCAAAGGATTCATAGTCTTTAAAATTTCCGAGTAAATTGGAGTAGGCACGGATAAATTCTTAATTACTTTTAATTTCCAAGTAAAAATGTACACTTCTCAATGAAAAGTTCTCGATCCACTGAATTTGTGACCGTTAAGGAGGGTTCAAAGATTACATAACAAGTACGCAATAATTCACTTGTTCTGAAATATCTCCATTTATCCTGGTAATTATGCGTCACGGGGATAATTTTGAGCCACGTTTTGTCAAATACAATTAAAAAATAGGACAATCCTTTAAGTTTCTGTATTGTGCAGAAAATAAATCTGTATACGATGTAGAGTGAGTGTAGAGTGCAACATTTTGGATTATTCAAGTTGGGATGGAAAGGGAAATGAAATCCTCAGTTCGCAATAATCTTGATTACGTAACAAAAACGTGTCTACCCACTCAATACTTTGAGGAAAATGTAATTTCTTCCATTGAATTGTGCAGAAATGCACAGTTCATGAGAACTTTTTATGCAATGTTCTGCTCTTCCCTTTGAAATGAATTCCTCTCATTATCCCCCCATTTTCCTTCATGCCTTGAAGCATTTTTGAGCTTTTCTTTTCATTTAAACTTATTTTACTCTTCACAAAAGTAAAAGTGAAAGTTGAAAAGTGACTCTCGGAATCTCTCTCTCTTCTTGGGATAGGTTGAAACCCTTTAAATTCATCCGGAATTCCTCACCGGAGGAAAGACCTGGCATAACTAGACTACGCTATTTAATTGAGTGTTCTCTCATTTTGTCTTTTAAAAATTTACAATAACTTATGACTCACAGAAGTTGAAAGTGACTTTTTTACTGTGTCAACAGTATTCCACGTGTAAGTACTAAAATAACAAGAAAATTGAAATTGGATGTGTGTGAATTGAATGCAGGCTGGATTTGATTGTGCATACACTTGCATAATCAAAACCTTTCTTCTTTCTCCATCAACTTTATGACTTGGTATTCACCTTGACTTCAATTACATTGTTTCACAGCATACAATATTCAATTCTTCTTCCTAGTGCACACAGCACAATGTATTTGTTGATCGAAAACAAGAGGACATTGCATTTGTTTACACGAGATCACAGTTCACATCAATGTAAATATACAGCATATCACACACACGTCCCTTTATTGATCCGAGAAAGTTTGAATATCATATTTCAAAAGCAAAAACTTATTGTTTTCATTGATCCACCATTTTTCTCATACATTTAATGGAATGGATGAAAAAAAGGGGCAGGTGAACGTGACAAAGACTCAGAGTAATATATATTTGTATTTTTCTCTCTTTTTTTGTTGAACAGGTTCAAACGTGTGAGAATTGTCCTGAAACTGATCACATGTATGAAGATGAGACGTATGAGATTTTTCAGACGGATGATACTCCACTTCCAGTATTCCATTGTTACAGTCCCGGGCAACAACAACAAGGTGAGTCATATTTAAAAATGTAGTTATTCTCATTCCTTACAAATTGTGTATTTACTTTCTCTCTGTTTGTAACCTTTTTGTCACTTGTTGTTGTCTTATAACTTTGAATTAATATAAAAAATATCTTGTAGGATATTTCACGGTGAATAATTTTATTATGTAAGATTTTGACAGATTGTAGGTGAGTGTGTATCTAGTTTCTTTTGCTTTTACAGTGTTTGAAGCCATTTTTCGTTGGGAGTATAAAATGACGACAACTCTCTCCAGACTTTCAAAGTAAGTTTCCATGTTTTCCCAGTCTTTCAAAGACCTTTTCATGAGGGGAGAGGAGAAAGAAAGTGAACATTTCTGTCACAAAAGACAGGATTCGTGAAGTATGATTAGTTCAGTTCATCCATTCATCATTCAAGAAAATCTAGAAAACTAAGGTGCGGGAGAGAGAAAGAAATTCGAACTCAATCTTTGGCATCTTTGCGACCTTAGTCCATAAAATTGTAAA
>WJFB01001713.1:0-27179 GCA_009870185.1 Pygmarrhopalites habei
TGGTCAATTTTCAGCGATTTTTGCTAATTTTCAGTACTTTTTCAGTGATTTTCCAGTTGATCGAGCTTGATCGACCGATCAGTTGACCCAGATCGAAGTTATTCATTCGATCTGTTGATCGAGATCGAACGAAAAGTCAAAAAAAAGTTTTGATCGAGATCGATCGAAAGATGAAGCGCCCACCACTGGAAGTAAATAAAAGAAAATTACAACATTTTTCTCTCGTCAGCTTTTTATTTGTCTTGTACGAGCGTGTGGGTGTGTGTGTACTTTATATACATATGTGCATATATGCACTTGTGGGAGTAGAAAAAAGGATTCATTATAAAAAAATATATGGACAATTTGGATATGTACATTTTGGACGGAAAATCCAATTATATAATTAGAAAATGACCTTGCTGAGTGAGTGAGAGAGTGTGTGTGTGTGTATTTGTGTGGTTGTAAAATTATGAACCATAATATTATGAAATGAGTTTTTGGGGTGAGAAAATACCACCCTCTCTCTCTCTAAACTACATTCCCTGGACTGAAACAATTGTAGGTAAATATATACATCAAGAGAGAAAAATTGGGTGAGAGTTTACATAATGACTACATAGTACATATTCTCTGTATTATATGTGCAGAGTGATTATTTACATTTGGTCTACTTGTTCCGCTCTTTGAATTTCCTGTATTTGCAATTTAAAGATGAGGGGGAAAAAGGGAGAGAGAGGGAGAGGGGAAACCTTGAAAGTCTTTGAAAGTTTTACTTTTTAAGTTTGAGTGTCTGCTACCACCATGTTAATGGCAATATACTGTGTATATTGTGTGCTTATATATGTAGTGGAGTAACCTAGTAGTCAGCTTTTTTTGGAATCTTTCTTCTCTTTTCCTTCCTCCTTGTTCGGATGGATGTAGAGAGAGAGAGAGAGAAGGCACTCGAGGAGTTCCATGTGACGTACTATTTATGTTATGGAGAAAGAGGAGAGAGTATCCTCTGAATGACGTCCAAGTTGATTCGTTTTCCGAACAACTTCCTTTGACTGATGAACTTAATTTTCTTTACGATGATACTTGAGGCTGGAGTAACATGACCAATGGTTGTAAAATATAGAAAACTTATAGTGTTAAACTAGAGAGGGAGAGGTGAAGGAGGAGGAGGAGGGCATAACATAACATGGATTGAGTGAGAAAATTTCACGAGTGGTTCAAAGATTCGACCTCATCTCGTTCTCTTTTAGTTTTTGTTGAAAAGAAAACCTTTGTTGATTGCATTCTTCCTCCTCCTCTCTACCCCGATTTACTGTATAACCATCATAAACACCGAGTGTACAATACATTGTCGTACATACTCTATTGAAATACACACTGTTTCGTCGTATCATAGTAATTTATTGGCAATATCCCTTGTTTTCCCCCATCCACACAAAAAAAGGGATACGAGATAGACATGCATAGCTATTCACTATAGCTTGATTGATATTGGTGGCAATTCTCTATTTTTATTGGCAGGAAGTCTAAGAAAATACGGGAGAGTGAGGGGAAGAGAAAATTCAAAAACAGAAAATTGGGAAGAGGAAGGGAGGGTGAGGGAAAGGGGTGAAGGAAGGACAACATGCTAAATAGTATTGATCTATATACTTTGATGATTGTGGTCTATTGTACATGTACAATTTTGTGAAATAGAAATGGGATTAACAGAGAGAGTGTGTGTGTGTGTGTATTTGCGTGTATGTACAATCATGTTGTTGTACTACCAATGTACATTATTTGATATCGTTGAGTTGAAGTACAGAACACACACACACGCACACACAGACACAACCATAAATAAACACTTGCTGCATGGCATGGGGAAAAATTTGATGATACTCTGTTCTTGTCCTTCCTTTTTCGTTTATTTGTACATCTCCCTCCTCCTCCTCCCTCCCTCCCTGTCTCTCTACAGATGCAATGACTCTGTTTACACAGCATTCGATGACCAAAGTGTGATGGGAATGTGTTGATTATCTGTGTGTTCATGTGTGTGTGCAAGTGTGTGTAGCTTTTACGCATTGTAACTCTATGCATCCCATCCGATCCTCCTCAACACTTTATATGCTACTCAACTACACACACACACACACTGAGTGCTCACTAGTATTGGTTTATTAGTCCACTGGAGTTTAGGTTGTTCACTACTTGTACTACTGCTATGAGAACTTTACACATTGCCATGGTCGTGGCCATAGCACCGCAGACTCTCTCTCAGTTTTTGAGATTCTGGGAAGCAGGAGGGAGGGAGGGAAACCAGAGCTAGGAACCCTAACCATAATAATATGTATTCAAACCCAGACTAGTCTGCGTTGGTTGACTGACTAGGTATACGTGTGTGTGTGTGTGTACATATGGATGTGGAGAAACGGTCGAAAGAAGGAAACTCCTGATTTTCAACTATTCGAAGAAGCCAGAGAGAGGGAGAGGGTGAGAGAGAGCAGAGCAAAGGGGGAACTTTTCCATTCCCCTCTCCCTATTTAGTAGTATCCGTTCTAAAGCGTATGGGATATTAAGTTGTTACAGATTTAGAGTGTATATATACACAGTCAGTATATAGGCAGGGAGTGCAACATGGAGAAATACATTTATACACAAAGAGGAGTGTAGATACACTTTGGAATAAAGTGGGAACCAATTTTATGGGGGAATAATGGAATTTGAGACGTAAATTTACGTGAACATTGAGGAGGAGAATGTCTCCTCCTCCTCATTTCTTCTTACACATTATATTATATTATACAATATGTTGGCTGTGTGTAGAGACACAGAGAGAGAAATAAGGATGGGGAAGTTTTGCCTTTTCAGTCTTTCTCCCCTCCCTTGGTTTGTTTTCAGTCCTGTTACATATGGCTTGATCCATTTTTGAAGGGGACCCTCTCTCTCCTCTACAAGGATAATAAATAATACATATATTTGTCCCTTACGCGCCTCAATATGGGCTGCATGTACTTCAGGGTTTAGCTCTTGACCATAATGAACACACACACAGTGTGTGCAATACAGTTTGCTCTCTACACACAGAATATAGGAATGTTCACAGTTTTGGTCGAAGCTTATACATATGGCGTAGCTATGCATGGACTAAATTGGTTATTTGTGTGTATTATGGTAAACAAAACCTGGAACGGGATGGAGGGGACATGAGGGAAATGGACAGACACACACATACACAGGGAGAGACGAGAGACTTCACTTGATTTGTCTTGTTGTTTTTGGTTTTTCTTTCTTGAATGTCCGTGTGTGCTCTGCTACTGCTGCTCCCAAAATTGTGTGTGCTGTATTGTAGGATGATATTTTATTTAGAGTTAAGTAACTGTATTTACATGTGTTGTCCTATGTGTGTGTACATACATTCTCAGGGGAAGAGAGTGTTGCTGTTGTCTTAGGAGGGAGGGAAGCAAATGTTGTCCGGGGTCTGGAATATCGTTATGGTAGTCCTTCAATCCTCAGCTATTATTACTTTTTGAAGAAGGGTGGCTCTTGTTGTAAAAGTTGGACTCTGAACGGATGGAGTGAGGAGAGAATTGGAGTGAGTGAGAGTGAGTGTGTGTGTCTATGTGTATGTAGGACATTTGTAGTTACATGGAGGAGGCAGAGAAAAAGACAGGAAATTGGGCTCCTTGTCCTTAGTCATTTTTCAATGGAAGAAGGAAATAATAGGAACACGATACTACGGGACGGCTGTGTCCCTCCTCCTCCCGCTCTTTTATATACCACTCCAGCCAACAACCCTGCATACCGTGTGTGGCTATGCCCTATTAACAATATATATTCGTCCCTCCTCTTTCTAATACATGGCCACATTTCTTCATTCAATATTTATTGTATCTTGTTCGAGTTATCTCCATTATGTGCATATTACATGACAGTTCCATATCTCTGTCTCCTCTCATGTGGGGTACAGTCTATTTGGCAGTTTTTTCTCCCTCCTCCCTCTCTCATGTAATTAGAGTATATTAGATGATGTCAATCATGGTAAGCCAATATGTCGAACCAGTAAAGAGAGGCTACATGTACTTTTCTTGTTCTTATGTGGAGGATTATTTATAGCGGTCGGTAAACTAAAGTACAGAATTGAATTTCCATACTTTATTTGGGAAGAAGAGGAGAAAAGGAGGAGGAGGGGGTGTGTGTAAAAATTCTTTGCAATAATCACCATGAGTTATGTAAAGTATTTGTTCTCCCAACTACTTACTAGTAGTACAACTGGAGCATTTTGAGTGGTGCCAAAAGTTTCAACGTAAAATAAAGTCGTGGTGAGGAGGAAGGGAGAGGGAGAAAGTATATGAAATATGAAAAGACCTGCTCCTGAAATAAAGTTGTGAGACTCATAATGGGTAATATCTTGCTCTGCTTTACACGTTGCAATTAGAAGATGGAGAGAGGATACTGTGGAAGAGATGGAGGAGAATAAGTTAAAGCATTTAGAGTACAGCATGGACATTTTAATGTGTAAGCTCCCTAGCTCTGCAGAGACTACACACACACACATTGATATATATTCTATGGATGTGTTTTCTAATTGAAAGGAAGTTGAGGGAAATGAGATGAAAGGGAACATCTGCAGTTCAGGTTAGCTTAATATGCATAAAGAGAACCGGTAAAGTTCAATACATATATATTCTTGATGAATGTGTGTGTGTGTGCAGTGTTACTGTGTTGTGGGTCTTTTCTAAAAAGAGGGAGGGAGGACGGGAACCTTATTGTTTTTCATCTTCTCTTTTTTTGTGTGTGTGCTCTCTCTTTCTCCCTCCAACTCGACGCTTTGTCTCTCTTTTCTTTTGGTCTGTGTAAATTGAGTCGTAATTTTTCTTTCATCTTTCCCAAAAGTTACACCGAGTTTACCATACCTACCCCTCTCTCTCTCTCTCTTCTGAACCACTCTCCATATTATATACAAGTAGGTGGAGAGTGAAAGAGGGGAAAGGAAGAGAGAGGAAACAGATTGCAAAACTTTTATTAGGACACAAATAGGAGCATCTATATACACTCACATATTGTCCTGACGAGTCACACATCACATTTTGTGTTTGTGTGTTGTGTGTGTGTGTCAAAGTCCTCTTTTTATATGTACCTCACAAAGTGAAGACTGACGACGCACTTTTACGCTGTTTCAATTTTTTGATGATAAAGGTCACCTGTCCCCAACAATAATCTGGCATAATGACTAGGGAAATAGTTTTTTACCCTTCAGGTTTTTAGTAGGGTCTCTCCATCCCTCTCTCTGTTATACCCATGCCAATCCCTCATAATTGGCGTTACGAAGATTTTTAACTGTTCCACATATCTTTCTTCCTTACCTGAAGTCATTTTTTTTATTGGAGTGCGGGTGCCGGTTGAAACGCTTTTTAGTGTGACGTTGGCCCTATGCAGGGAGGGTTCCACTCAAATGAAAAGAATTATAGAGAGAGAGACACACACACAGGCACATGGAGGGTTCTTTCCCCCTCCACTTTGTGCTGAGTCCGTCTCTTTTGTGAGTATTGTTGTGTAGGGAGGGAGGGAAGTGGACGAGGAATGTGTGTATATTTATGCTCCTGTCGATGTAGAGGTGTGGTATGGTATGGTGTAAAGATACTGAAATAAGTGTTTCATCATTTTACAATGTTACGTTATGTTGTGGATATGTGTAGAGAGGGGAGAGGGTCTCTATTCAAATCTATTAGTGTTTGTTCCTTGCCGTACTCAGTATAATACTCCAGAGAGAGAGAGAGCCTGTATAGGATGAAGAGATTTGAAGAGGGGAACAGAAGCATGTACGTGTGTGTATTTGTATCTGTGTACAGGATTTGCGTGTTTGGGTTGAGGTGGTTATTCCACTACCTCACCTTGTCCTTCATTAATACTCATGGAGAGACTTGGAGAGTTGAAATACGTTGCATCATGAGCTCTCCGTATGTACCCTGCCTACACTAGGATAGGTACGTGTGAGGACGAGTGGTGAGCCCTTCCAAAGAGTCCCCCCTCTTCCTATCCTCATCCAATTGAGCATGGCATAGTTATACACACACACCAAACTAGAGGGTCCTCTTCCCTTTTGTGTGTGTGCTGATAGGTTGAAAAGATGGTGGTGTTTAGAGAGAGTAGAGTTAAGTTGAGTTGATCGTACTGGAAAAAATTTTGACAATGTAAGAACCCGATCTATTTCTATTTGGTCTCAGTCGACCCTGAAAGGGCACCAAATAATCATGTGTCCCATAACAGTCCGTAAAAGCAATGAGGGACGGCACACAGGGAGGGAGAGAGAGAGACAAGGTTCCGATCGAATCGAATCTAACTGACGTGACACCCAGAGGGCTGTGTGTAGAAAAGCCTTGAGGGAAATACGTACACTGAGAGAGGAGGAGGAAGGGTCCGTTTTAGAGGCAATTCCGCTACGCTCCATGCTTTTCATGGCAAGTTATCGTTATGGGGCCCTTTTCAAATGGTTTATCTTCCATCTCTGTGTGTGTGTGTTTTTTTCGATTAGTTTTTCACCTCATAAGACACATATAGGAGGAATAGGTAGGAAAAAGGGGGACTGAGAGATTGCTGTTTAGGAAGGTATAAAGTCCTGGTGGTGGTTGTATTTTTATATTATACCGTCCTATTTTTTTTCTCTTTCTGTTGTGAACGTAGGAAGAGAGGGAGAGGCAAAGGCTCAAGGGATTTATTTGTGTATTTAAACGCCTTTTGTCCTATCATTTGGTTATGACTTGGACAAAAAATAGTAAAGGCTCAACATTGAATTCAATTGGATAAGGGGTAACCCTTTAACAAATCCCATATAGTAAACTATAAGTATATCAGGTAGTGTGGATATGGAAAAGAATCCGTGTGTGTTGTGTGTGTATGACAGGGCAACATTCGGTACACACACTTCTACATATTTGTATTTCTTATGTCTCTCCTCATGATTTGGGATTTATACTGTCCGTATGTGAGTGTATTTGGACAGCATTTGTGTGTGTGTTTGGGGGATTTATAGGAACTCATCTTCATTTGTTTAACATACCAGTCATCATGTGTGTGTGTGGAGAGAGAGAGTATTGAAATGGAATTTAAGATACAAGGGTTAAGAGAATCAGAAGCTTTTATACATACGTGGATATATACGTATTTTGTACATAGAAGAATTGTAATAAGAGTGGAAGAGTGATAATAGCAACAATACTCTTGAACCCCATTTAAATGAGAGGATTATTACGTTTGATAAAGAAATGGAGGGGATGACTCTCTGTAGGAGAGTGAAGGTCGGATCCATCGGGTTGGGTTTAACCAATGTTTCACTCCTCTCCTTGTTACAATTTTTTTAGAGTAGTGGAGGAGGAGGAGGGGAAGGGACAGTGATCATGATAACTTATCTGATCTGTTGATTCTTTTTATTTATTTTTTACTAGTGAGGTTGTTCGAGTGTGGAAAATACTTGGGGAAAATTATTATTATGTGTTTTTAAGTTTCCTTTAACATATTTCTCTGATACTCGATGAGCCACACCTACATCATCTTATCATCTCGATACATAATATAGAAAAGAATCCCAAAAATCAGTTAATGTCCTCAGATTTGCACGTACAGACTGTACTGCTAAATTATTCTATTTGTCTTGTACATTGTATAAGGGTAGGTTAGAAAAAGAAGGAGAGTTTAATTGACACACTCGAACGAAACCCTTGCTCAGCATTTCCTCCTTTTAAATTTAATTGAACTCGTTTTATGTCCACTTACTATAACAATTAATCAGAGTTAAGCGATGTACATTCTCATTTCATTAGCTTCTCTATTAAGATAATGATCAGGTAGTGCGGGAGAGGAGGAAAAAACTGTAGTGAGTAATTTATCAGACTTTCAATCAGGTTGTTAGTACAATCAGGTGGTAGGCTCAAAGAGAGAAGACAATCACACTCAAATGTTGTAGTGTGTGTGTGATGATGACGTGATGGTGAGAGTGGTAATAATCTCAGGAAGTTAAAAAGAAACGACACATCATCATCTCATTGTAATGCGATACTCCATGTTCATTCCTCTCTCTTCCTCTGATAGAGTAGTAAGAAGAAAGACAAATATTTAATGCCATTATGTATAAAAAAGGAATCTTTGTGTAAAAATATTTTTATGTAGCAAAGTCCTTGATACAAATTTGTCATTCAGTTAATTTACTCTATTAATACAATTTACATAGAAAGTTTATTCATCTATTAGTCATACTTATTTTTACGATTGAGATAGAAATTACTTTATCCCATATTTGCGTGAGAGTAATAGAAGGAGGAGGGGTGTGTGTGTTATCATGAGCACACACATTTTATACAAAGTATAAATTGAGAGAGTAAAGAATAATATTCGTCAAAGACAACCAGGCACTGCTCCTGATTTTAATCTCTATAATATTTATCCTACATATTATCTCATTTTTTCAAAGATTAATTTTATGCATTAATAATATTAGATCCATGTGTGCAAATAATATGAATTATCCCGCATGCTAACATCAAAAAGTAGATACACAAAAGTCGTCCCTCGACCAGACCACCACACACACACACACACACACACACACACACACACACACACACGGAGCATTTATTGTACTGTAATGTTGTAGTATGACTTTTTTTGTCCCTAAATTATTATTATGAGAAATAACACTGTATACGACTTGGTATTTAATTTCCATTAGCAAGTATTTGCATGACTGACAATGCAGGAAAAGAGTGTGAGTGGGACTCTGGGTATTAGTTTGTACTATCAACTTAGTCATCAATTGTATGGTTAATGAAATTTTCCTCGTAAAATTTTTATATGGAGGCAGTCTGGTCTCTTTTTATGATTTATAATATCTTTATGTCGTATCATCATTTGAATTGACTCGGAGACTAGTGTGTATGAAAAAGGGGAGGGGAGATAAAAAAGTGACTATTTAATTTCGTTGAAATGAAAAGTGTGTGAAGATTTTAACATTGTATTTATATGACAAAAGAGAGAGAGAGAGAGAAGTTGTTTTTTTTCAAAAAAACATGTTTCTGAAGTTGTAAAGGTGTATAACGTTGAACTGACCTCACGCAGCTATTGAGATTCGTCACAGGGAGGAAAAAAATAATGGAGATATTCCCTTTGTGTGGGTCTGTGTGTGAAAGACATAATCGTAAAAAAATTGTGAGCTAAAAAGAAAGAAATAATATGGCTGGAGAAAATATGGTTATGGTTTTTCCCCCATCCATGTCTCTGTCTCTCTCTCTCTCAAAATGAGTAAAAAAGAAGCTGAATGTTTCCATAATGTGTGTGTGTGTTTACTTGTAGTAATTTTGAAAAGGTGAACCAGTATTTTCCTTGTGTGTGTGTGTGTTGTTCATGTACTCTGGACTTGTACGTACGTTATAAAAGATGAAAATGGATGAGTTGCAAAAACGTGATTGTTTGAGAAGCCGAGGAAGGTGTTAACTTGCCATTGTATTGTGTCGCTAATCTTACATATAATCTTACATATCATCTTGATGGATTTAACCTTACATGAAGGTTTGTACATATATTCACTCTCCCTCTCCCTCCCTCATTTATACTCCTCCTCGCCATCCACTTTGCACAGTCACAGTCCATGTAAATTGAGTTAATATTACACACATATATGGATACAATGTGTATTTATATGAACAGTTTTTATATTGTTGTTCTCCATAGTTGTTTACTCATGTAGATTTTTCAATCGTTGAAAAACTATTTACTTTTCTCTTTGCATGTAGAGAAGAGGAGGCTTGTAGGAGTTGGAAGGATTGCATGAATCCTGCTCCCTTGATTGTTTTAAAGGTTGAGATTCAATAATAAAGAGAAGAAGAAGAAGAAATTACCCAAGCTTCTTTTGTTGCAAAGTTGTTAATCTTGTTTGGGCTCTTCTTCACGACTCTTCTTGTAAATTGTAAATTATCATCGAGCATCGAGTGAGAATTGTACGTTTTTGCATACATTTAAAGGAGGGCTGAGGAGAGAGAGAGGGAGGGAGAGAGCTTGTTGGAATAAAATAAATAAAGGCGACGAGATGAAGATAGGGAGACGATAGAGCGAAGGTATTTTGTAAAAATTCAAGTGTAAGTTGATCACTACGATTCATAATGATGATGCGTGGTTAAACCCTGTAGGCTCATGTAACTCACAAAGTGAGAGACAAGTTGAAGAAGGATTTTTTTCTGCTTCATAATTTTGAATGGTAGTTTTTTATACGGCAATACTATGGTCAAGCCATGCATGTACCAAGTCATAAAATGATGCTTGCCATTTTGTTACATAATTTAATTTTTCCTCATACCGAGTGTGAAGGCAGGATCGGAGAATCTATTCACATTATTTATTGTGCGAGTGTGTGCTGAGGAGGAGAGAGGAGGTGGATTAAACATTCTCAATTTTTGACTAATATCTATAATTTAAAATATATCTCGATGACTATGAATAATGACATGCCGGAGATCAGGTCAATGAGCGAAAATGAAGGAGACAGCAATTGAGAATAATTGAGTTTTTTTTCACATTTTTATGCAAAAATCTTTTTCCTTATTATAATAATATTTACAATTCTCTACACACAGTTCCTTCATACATTTTCTTGATCCTCCTCCTCCTTCTCAGGCTTTGTATCTGATGCCAATTCTTCAAAATGTGTTTGTGTTTGTGTAGCATGATCCATTCCTGTTTGTTTGTTTGTTGTACGACATAGACAGGGGAGAGAGAGAAGGAGATTGATGGGGATTGTAGTTTATTCTGTACCACGTTGACCCTATTAGACGAAAAATTGGACAAGTCCAAAGGACGTTAACATAGTCTTAAAAGATTTACAATACATGACTCTAAATGGATGATTGGAGTTTTGTCTATCTAGATCCAATCCTGATATGTATTCCACTGATTGCTCTCTCTCTCTCTCCTTCTTATTTGTTTGTAACGTGTGGGTAAATAGTTTTTATTTACCCTTCTTCTCTCTCTCTCTCTTATTTATATTTTTACTGATTAGAGACTAGTTACACATAAAGGAAAAGTTTGAAAATTAAATTTGTACCGAATATGGGACTTGTTTAAACACTTTAAACAAGTTTGCGTGTCTATTTGAACAATTTATATTTTTTTTATAAGAAAAAATAAAACTAATCTGTGTGGGTAGTTAGTGCAAAGTGAGTTGACTCAGTCAATAAAAATAAGCGATAAGCTCCTGAGGATTTTGATAGACAGGAGTAGACTAGAAGGAAGAGGAGGAGGGAGTAAAAATCCGGAAGATCAAGACTCATATTCGAGTAGGAGTTGAGAGACAATGTAAATGGTGATATAATACAATTGTGCATCTGTTGAAATTACCATTTGCCACGACTTGTTTCTCTCTTTCCACTGGACTTGGTCTTTTGCTGAATGTACAAAGTAATTTAAATCTGACTGTAGATCGGATCAGAAAAAGAAGGAAGAGCATAAGGTGTCGTTTTTTATGTTTAAATTTGTGTGTGTGTTTTTCTCTTTCTTTGAATTTGTATGAGGACTTTATTTCTCATCTTTTTATTACCTCAGTGCATTCATTTTGTTGATTGATTGAGTCATGTCTTGGTCGAGAGAGTGTATGAGAGAGGGAGAAGGAGAGGGTAGCTGGAAAGATTTAAGATTTTGACAAGAGAGCTGCCATGTCAGCATCTCTTGTAAAGTTGTAAAGTACTCTTGATACAGATTGTGTCTATAAAGTCCACATTCAAAAGTTGATAGTGTGTGTGTGTCTGGGTTTGTGTGTGAGTGTTTACTGTCTGTTTAGTAATGTGTATAATATGCAAAGAGATATTTGTGTGTGTATGTGTGATCACACATGTATGTGAATATGGAGGGAGGAGAAAGAAGAAGAAAGAAAAAAATGGAATAGGCAGTTAGCTGAATAATTTTGATATGGAATCCATCCAAGTGTAATAACGACGGCTTTTTTTTCTATTTGATTTTCAGACTGAGGTTGCTAAAAGACTCAACGCTATTATAGCACAAATACTGCCCTTCCTATCACAAGAGGTGAGTTCAAATCTTTTATATACTTATTAGTGAGTTGATGTCTTTCTGGTCACTACCATGATTATGATGTATGTATGATATAAAATACGAACTGGAGTATTTCATCGTGTACTGTGTACATACGATTTATTGCCTAGTCAATGGATACGAGGATGATGATGATGATGAGAAGGAGTTTTGTATGCGTGAAGTAGTTTCGAGTAAAATAGTATGAACACATTTTTATTGAGAGCAATAGTAACTATATAGATTTCATAACTTGTGTATAATATTACATTACATTAAACACAGTCTGAGCTTTAGTATGTCATAATGTAATGATTCGTGGACAGTCTTACTCCCTTACATTTGCCGGTTTAAATAGTTAACATGGGATCCAGTTGTCCATGTCCATTACCATATTATGTTAGGTTGCCAATATGAAAAAAACAACTCATGTGATGTGTGTATTGTCTTTCTTTTAGACCTATAGGATTACAGTATAATATGCATGTATTCACATTGTCAAAAAGGATTATAGATATGATTTTATATTTCTCTTCTCTTATGAGTGTACGTTGAGAAGCTTAACTAGTGACGTCTGTCTCTTCGTAGAGTTCTTCTTTCTCTCATTTTTTTTCTTTCTCTCTCTCTCTCCCCATTTATTCTCTTTATTGTCTGAAAGATTAGTCTTTCTAAATTGCCCAGCAAGTTTTTCTGTGAATTTTAATGGGTTGGACAGAACCGGATTTCTTCCACAACAATTCAATGACAATTGTAAAGACAAAACTTGGATCCTTTAATATCCCTTGCATTTGTATATATGTAGACGGTAGTTAGTTATATAGTACCAGTTTGGTAGATCACTTTTTATATTTTCATCGAAGGATGATTTATTATATAAATATTGTGTGTGTGTGGATGTAGTGGTAGCTTAATCATTATACATTTATTGTCGACAAGTTCAAGTTGTACATGTTTTATTTATTCTGGCGTCATGAAATAGTTATATCCAATGGAATTGACATTCTTTTAAATAGTTTGAAGTGTATACGTATTAAACTATCTCTTTAGTGCAATTTTTTTTCTTCATCATCAGAAATAATTGTTGCGAACAATTTTTACTCCAAACTTACCTCACCAACTTGATCCTTGTTAGCATTTTTATTATCACACTGAACGATGGATGTGGGAGTGTGTGTACTGGCGATCGAACAGTTGCAGGATATTTCTACTACATACTACTTTGGTGAAAGGAGAGAGAGAGAGGTTGTGTAAATGAGAATGACAAATTTGTACAGTTAGTAAACAAATTAATGATTAGAGTAAGGGAGGAGTTATATTTTCAAATATAAATCCATGTTACTCCCCACTCGGCGAATGTTGATTTTTACTATTTGTCAAGATTTATTTGATAATTTATTAATCATCTTTTCCTCTATTTGCAGCATCAGCAGCAAGTTGCCACAGCCGTTGAGAGGGCGAAACAAGTGACGATGACCGAGTTGAATGCTATAATTGGAGTAAGTATTTACTCATTCTCGTAGTTCAAATTTTTAATTTTATTTTTATTTCTTATTACTTCTCTTTCTGTCACCGGTGCTTAAATTTTTGCATTTTTGAAAATCTATTCTCAAATACAGTACATTTTGCAAAAAGGCATGGTTCCAGCTTACTCCCATTTTTTCATAAAATTACTGCAGAGATTTTGTACATCCAAAATTCTATATGAGAATTACATGTACTGAGAAAAAAACGGATGACTTTATTGACAACTTGCATCAAGCCCTTCATTTTTTTTGCTGCTGTACTTTTATGAAGATATTACTCCACACACACACACACACACAAAATTGCATGAAGTCTTTCTTACACAGTCAATTCGACTTGGCTTGTCCTGTTTTTTTTGTGTCCTTAGACTTGTGCTAGGCTAAGATGAACCTTTTATACTATTACATCATGATATGAAACTGAAGGATGATACGTGCATCAGTGTGTATGTATGCATTTCGTGGAATATTTTCAATGGATGGTGGATTATATGAGAATTACGATGACAATACATGTGCGTTAGATTAAATGTTAGTCTGTGTGCTTAAAGGGAATTGATGAAATCTACCAGACGAAGAAGAGTAAGGGACGTCGATACAGATACAGATATAGACAGAAAGGAGATGTTGTACAAGTCATGTATTGTACACACACACAGACACACACTCATTCTCAAAGAATGTATATATGTACGTACAGAAAGTTGGATCGATTTTTTGCTCGTTTCTTTCACGATTTTTTCTCAGACTTTATCGTCTTCACTTAATATATAATCTCATTATCCACTACAAGGCATGTGCTTGGACTCAGAGAAGGATGGAGAATTGAGTTTTTTTCCCTTCAAGACAGAGGAGTTTACTCTCATGGGAATTGGCTGAAAATTTTCTATTTTCGTTGAAATCGATTCCCTTTCCGGACTCCAAGTCTGTAAAACTCTCGTAGTATGTGCGATTTTGTTTAGTACACACACAAACACAGGGCTACTCTCACGTACATTCCTTACATG
This sequence comes from Pygmarrhopalites habei, assembly GCA_009870185.1. NCBI lineage: Eukaryota > Metazoa > Arthropoda > Collembola > Symphypleona > Arrhopalitidae > Pygmarrhopalites > Pygmarrhopalites habei. The sequence continues at coordinate 14,558 of WJFB01001713.1, forward strand.
TGTTGGAATGACAGAGTGTTAAGAAGTTGATTGGAGAAAAAGAAGAAGAAGAGGATCGCGCGTTGATTAAGAAGGGAAAAAGTTTGGGGGAAGAAAAACCTCAATGAAAAAAAAGAAGTCTGAAGAAGCGTGTATGTGTGATTTCAAATGTATTTGATTTTACTCCACTACATATCCTACAAAAGTGATGTACAGAGATATGTATATTATTAGAAGTTTTACATTGACAAAAGGAAAGGAAAAAAACTTGATTACAGTTTGCGGCTTCAATATTTAATGCAAAAAAAGGATAATGGGTAAAATAAAAAGGAGGGCGCAAGCAGGTCGGCAGGTTGTGGCAAATGATGCATTCTGTTTGTGTGTGTCTGTGTGTGTGTGTATAAGTAGCATTTAAAGTAGAAAAAAATAATTGAGGAGTTGTTCGTCAACCCAAGTTGATTTGGTTTGGGTTAAGATTGTTGGTTTGTTAGTGTGTTGTGTCGTTTTTTCTTGGATTGGGGGAGGGAGGAGTTTTTTTCTCTCTATTCTCTTCGCTTTATGATAATAGCTGTTGTTGTGTCCAGCTAACGTTTTTATGCTGAAGGAGGTAGGTAGTTTTGTAGTGTGGGACAATGTGTGTGTCTCGTCTGTTCAAAAGAGAGAGAGAGGAGAGAAGTGAGAGGTTTGTTGTTCAATGTAAAAAATGAGAGGCTGATTAATTTAAACCTGACAAAAAGGGAGGCTTATGGCCGGAATCTCTGATTCGATCACAACCTGTGTGTGTTGTCTTCTTGATGTTGTTGTTGTTGTGGTAATATATATAACCTGTGAATTTCTCGAGTATGTAATAATATACTCTGCTCACATCAAGTACATTTATACATCTACAGACACACAGGTTTAACATGCTAAATGTACATACAGGTATGTGGACAAGGGTGCATGGTGTGTGTGCATTGTGCATAAGTGTACATACGTGTAGGCAGGAACGCTCAAGGGATCAATTAATATTACATGGGTAGTTTGAAAGTTGAACGAGTCAGATCATAAATATCTTTCTGAAGTCTACACTCCACATGTATAGGCTTCATGTACAGACACATACACGTGTGTGTATTTGATATCCTGTGATATGTATAAAAGTGAGTATAGGGAAGGGTGTGCACTGTACGGCAAGACAGAGAAGAGGGAGGGGGGGGAGACAACAAGTGAATCCGGGTTGGTTTGAAATTCTCCATAAAATTAAAATGTATCTAGGAGGCTTGAAAAAGAAATTGTTCAAGCTTGTTTTCTCTTATCAGCCAAAGAGCAGCGCTCTTTTTGAGTCTATCAATTCAATACGTGTGTGGTGGTTTTTTCAAATGGAATGGGCTGGTTGGTCTTGAAGACACCACCGTGTGTTCTGTACTACACACACACATAAAGTAAGTATGGGCATGACTCTCTATAGAGTTGCAGTCTCACTTGTTTATAAAACACACAGGCATACTCTCATGCTCGGATATAAACGAAGCAAGTTGAGAGGGAGAGAGACGTTACAGAGCAACTTCATTCCTGTATGTACCTTGTGTGTTGAGGAAGGAAATAGAAACAGGTAAAGTCGTCACAGAGAGAGAGGAGAGTGAAGTGTCAGTGTGTGTGTAGGTATGGTGAAGAGCATCTTCTTGAGGCTTTTTCGGATCTTTGGCTTTGGTGGTGGTGGAGTCAGGCTGCTGATGATGCGGTCGTCGTCCAAAATGAATAGAAAATGGTGTTGGTGAGTTGTCCTGACGCACTACGGCACTTGCACTACAACTACCACTTACAAAATTTCCCTCTCCTCGCCTCCACTCTAACTCTACTCGTTCTCTCCTGCTATATATAAGCATTTAAATGCAAGTCTTTCCTTTTTAGACTCCACGTTGACTTTTGTCTATATATAAAGTCTGAGTCTCTCCTATGCATAGGTAAGTGTGTGTAAGTGTGTGACTGCCCAAAGTCTTCAATTCAACTCATTGCTATTCCAGTCTTGACTCAGGCCGGGGAAGAATGTCGATTTTACATGTGTTCAGAATAAGCCAGGAATGGGAAAACTATTACGAAGGGGTGGATTTAGATGACGAACATGAGGGAGACAAGAGAGAGTGGAAGGGAGGTGGAGGAGAGAATCAAGCTTAACTATGTGGATTCCTATAAAGAAATGGATTAAATAGCTTAAAGCCCGTGAGTCTTTGCATCTTTGATAGTTTTTGAAAAGTTTGTGTGTAGTAGTCACACTCTCAAGCACACAACAGCTCATTGGGAATAAAGACATTTAATAATGAGTGTAGTGTGTAGGGAAGGGAAGTGCATGCAGTGTGTTATTATTATTATTAGACAAGTCCTCTCTCTCTCTTCTCCAGTTTTTCTTTATTGTTTCATATTATTACAAAGTAGGACAAGGAGGAGAGGGTTATAATTCTCGTGATTCGCAAAGTTTGGCCCATGCCCACACGTCCCCTCCACATGAATCGTTTATTCATTTTTTTCCTCTCTTATACACCTTGTGTGTGTGTGTAGACCTACACATGTATGGTTTAGGCCGGTTGTAGATGTGGAGTAAGTATGGTGTAGAGAGAAAGAGTATAGTCGAATGATTACTGGGTTAGTTGAAGTATAATATATTTGCGAGGCGAAAATTGTTGCCTATAAATTTTGATTGTGATACTAGGAAAATTCTGTCGAAGCCAGGGCTGGAATAAAAAAAATTGTAATACCTGGATATATAAATTGTGTGTGTACGATATATATATGGTTTGACTTGTATATGTTTTTCTCCTCCTCCCTCCTCCTGCCCATTACCATTCACGACTATAGGTTATGATATTGGGTAAATACGTGGTTCTTTTTCTTGGCCGCCGTGTGTATTGAATGAACTATGAGTCCACCACTTCTCTCGTTCATCTCTCTCTCTTCTCGTTGATTTTTGTAGTGAAACTGAATAAATAAGTTTTTTCCTTCTCTCTCTTTCGAGTTGACTCAGCTCAACTCAAACTTTATATCAGATAGAGTTTGACCCTTTGGCTGTAAACTATTTGTTTGATTTTATGAGGGAGAAACATCTGGTACAGTTGCATATCATTTTCATATAGCTAGACTCATGCACCCTACATACACTTCCACAGGCTCACAGTGTGTATTACATACAGGGTTTATCTTGTTGGGCTAGATTGAGTGAAGGTTTCGTGTGAATAGTGAGTGAGTGTGTGTGTCTGTGTAGTTTTATTCATTGTGTAGATTTTGAGATGATTTGATGAGTTTTTTTCTCTTCCCTCACTCTGCTTTTTCCTTGTAACATCATCAACATTGTAATTGTATTAGCGCTGTTTTAACTTGACTGAGGATTGGAATGGGACAATTGGAAGACGATGGGATGAAAATGTTGGAATTTAAAATTGTTTGGACGTGCATGAACAGTGAGGAGAGGAGAGGAGAGAGGGAAAGAAGGAGAGAGAATCGTGTCAAGTTGCGTTAAAAAGATTCACTCGTGATAAAGATTAAACTAACGTGATTCATGCCCCATTTTTCAACCACTTATTTTCCTACACGCATTGTGTACTTTGTGTAAATAAACTCGAATCATGTATCTCTCCCTCCCTGTCTATCTCTTGTGAGTATATTTAGAGTACAGTATACGTCCATCATTACGATTACAGAATTTGATCATCAAGAAGTTGTGAGTAAGTTGGGTTTTTTTTCAATAAAAATAAATACATATCATCCTCCGTCCCTTTCCAATGTGTGTGTGGTTTGTAAAGTAAATAATGAGTGGTGTGGGAAAACCGACCTACCTTATTTTTTTCAACTCATCTTGTTTTTATCATGTCTCCTCCTTCTCCTCCACTCACACATTATAAACACATGAACATGAGTACATACATTTATTCAATTGTTCTCATTCAACTGAACTTAGCGTGAGCTTCCATGTTCTTGTCAAAAGTTGAGAGAGAGTAAAATTTTTGTTTTATAGATTTTGAATTGAATAATATTCTTACAATTCTCTACAACACTAATTATTATATTTTTTATTAGCAGTAACATTTAGTTTTTCCTCAACATTGGTAAGAAGAGAATAAAAGTACGGATTGTATTTCACACAGGACAACAATGGAGTTATATTTATATTATAATTAATTTAATGCCTACTCCTCCGACTATTATGTCTTTCATTGTCTTTGTCGGTTTTTTTAAATCCCAACTTCCCGACCATTGATCCACAAAACATAATATATTTCCATTTAACACAACTTTTGTTGTTTATAAATTGAGTAGAGGAATAATGTGTGTGTGTGCAGTACAGTACTATTTAATGTGTCCAAACAAGAACAACAAGAAGGGAGAGGAGGGAGAAGAATAGACGGTTGTATTCTTCCATAAATTAGTGTGTGACAGGAATGATGTATGCAAAGAACTGTTTTTCAACAGTAAAATCCCTTGTTCTTTGTTACAGTGTTTGCGACTGTGTTGATTGAATTAAATGTTCTCAGGTAGGGGAAGTTCTAATGTGTGTGTGTCAGATTGTAGGTACATAATGAGTATGTTTTTGTTTTGAGAAATGTTCAGAAAATGAGAAGCACACACACACAGGATTATATCATAATATTCAACCATTGTAAAATAGAATGGTGTACAGAAGGAAGGTCCTCATTTTCTCATCCTTTGAGACACGTTGTCAGGCTGATGGGAGGAGGGACACACACACACCGACTTATACATACAGAAAAGAAAAAAAATCTGCAGCGTTGATGATAAACGCGATAAATGGGTATAGACTGTAATCGTCAATTAATTTTATTATCCTGTTGGTGCATTTTTATCAGGAGTGTCTGTAGTTCTCCGTTGTGTGTGTGTGATAGTTTTTGTAAATGGGAGAAGAAGAGAGAGGGAAAAAATTGGAATGGTTGAGAATTATGAGAGATTAGGGATGGAGAGAGACGGAGAGGAGTAAGGGAGCAAGCAAGCGAAGAGGCAGTACTTAGGTTGAGTACATGGCAGGATAATTATGAGCGTAATAAATAATCCTGTACGCATAATGGTAATGGACAGCAAGTTCATCCAATGGTAATGTATGTAATTATCTCGATATCGTCTTTCTTTTTTTCCCTTTCATCTGCATGTGGTGTGGTGTGTTGTGTGTGTATTATATTGTAATGGAAAGGGCAGGGACTTCTGGCGTTACTTTTTCTGATCTAGTGAATCCCAATTCACATGAGAAAGAGAAGAGAGGAGAGGAGGGAAAAAGCATTGTACAGCGTGGTTGTTGTTGTTGTTTGTTGGAAAAAATACACTCTGACCATCCTACATACAAAACTCCATAGTTTTTAATGTTACACATGTTTTCCCCGTTGTTGTGTGGTTATGTAGTCTGTGTTTATGTTGTACGGACGACAAGGACAACCTACGTACATACACAAATGTATGCATTTGCGTTAGGATTTTTATTGGTTGGACTTTTACGGTGGCCGTACTAGTAATAATAAAGGTAGGGTATAAATTGAGTGACGAAGACTAAGCTTGTATAAACAGAGACGGATAATGCAGACTTGGCTTGCTCCGCTACATCCTCATCTTGTATAAAGAAGGGGGAAATCTGTGTAGGGAGTAAATATATGAGAATACAAAGACAGCGGAAAGAGTTGTTTGTTTGTGTGTGCAATTTTTGTATGTACATTATGTGAAGGTGAGTGTGTTTGGTTGCACTTCTCTTTCTTTGACTGGCAAACCTAAAGCTAGGAGAGTAAGAGTAAAAGTGTAGTGTCTCTCAGTGTATTTGTATTTGCGTGTGTGTGTGTGTTTGTGTGAAGTGGCATCGGGATTTAAGATTACTTAGGATTTGGACGAGACTCACAACCTCCCGTTTTTTTTTTATTTCTTTGGCTTTTCCCTCCTCTTCTCTCTTACTCTCGTGCCTCCTCACTTCTTGGCTCTCCTACTGTCAACACTTTGAATGGCTACATTTTTTCACCCGGTCTAAAGCTAAGCTAAAAAAAATTTGCTGGGATGTATATTTATGTACCACACACTCACAGCCGGTAAGCTAGTACTGCTAGTAGAGTAGGAAGAATGGTGAGTACAATTTGTGTATATAGAAAATTTAGGTACGAAAATAAGGGAAGACTTTTTATATGTGCTACAGAGTGTGCTTCTGTCTATTCATGTATTGTAATATAATGCAAAGTACTTTTACTTTTCCTTTTTCCTCTCCCACTGTCCCTGTACAGATATACAGTCAGGGAGACAAACTCTTTTCCTAAAATTTAAGCGCAGAAATGTATATCCTTTACGTGTATGGATTGGCACACAAATACACACATACACAACTAAATCTAGAAACAATGGCAATTCAAAATTGTGTGAGTGTAGTGTACAGAGTCGTGTGTGTGAGTAGGAGAGTGGGTGTAGGTAGAATAGTGTTTATGAGCACCCGGTGAGATTTATTACTTTTTCTTTTTCTCTCTTTCTTTCTCAATCCTTTCACTGTGTAAATATACACAAATGTGGATTTTCTAATACCGCTTCTATTTTTGTTTTGCAGCAGCAGCAACAACAGGGACTACAGCAATTGCTGGTGAGATTTTTATTGCATTTTATTTTATTCTTTTTTAATTTTTCAATCTATTCTTGCACACATAGAGGAGGAGGAGGATGGATGTGTAGAGACAGATCAATCAATAGGGGATTTAGAATTGAGTCATCGCTATGATTTCTTTTTACAAGTGTGTAGAGTTGTAGATAGTACACACACAAACACATGACACACATGGATGGGTAGGAGGAGGGAGGAAGATTGACAAATATTTTTTGGGGAGAGATATATTTTTCCTTGTGGAAAAAAATGAAAAAACAAACACTCACACACACGATATTATGATTTCGTACGTTATGTAGGGTAGATGTACAGGGATGAATACTGATAGAGGATAAATTATGATTAATGGGATAGGTAAAGGTCTACATTAATTTTTTTTCAGCGTCGTCGTAAGGACGAAAGAGAGTAAATATTTGAAAAAGAAGACTGTGTGTAGAGATAAATATTGTAACAACTGCTTGGCATTAAAATTCGAGTGTACATGACAACTTGATGTTTTTTCCTACTCGATTAACATCTTGCTGAGATCCTGATTCAGATTTATTATTTATGTACGTAAGTAGCTTCATACACACAGGCAAACACAAAGAGAGAGATATTATAGGTATGTACAATGAGGTAAAAAAATTTCTCCCTCCCTTCCCCCTCGTATGACAAAGTTAATGTGTGTGTGTGTTTGTTTCTGATGAGTAAGCCTTTGATAAAATAAAATATTGTTATTACTGGTTTTGAAAACTGAAAATTCTTTTGATACACTGTATATATTTATTTAATTTTTTTTATTTGTTCTCCCTCTCCCTCCCTCCCTCCCTCTCTCCTTTATCTCTCTGTATCGTCGGATGGATGAGAGGAGGACAACTGTTTATTTTGATTAGATTATATTCCCATAAAAATTATTCCATTCCATTCCAATGTTTACGGAACACAACTGTTTTTGTTTATCCAAGGTTTGCTCATTTCACGAATATAGCACACACACAGTTTGTTTGTCTTTGGATGGGAACATGGGGAGGATACATGTCTTCAACGTTTTTATATATGTACAACATACAAAGAAGTGAAATTTCTCTCTCTCCCTCTCTGTTAGTGCTTTTTTGAAAAGCGCGTCATCATCATTTTTACAATAGATACATACATGACAATATACTATGTGTGACTTACGAGGGACTTGTATGTGTGATGTAGTCATTCTTTGTATTTTAATTATAAGAGAAGAATGCATAATTTATTTCAATAAATCCACAATGTACACACTATGATAATTAATATAAATAGAATTCATGTGCGGGTGGAGTTGGTCATCCTCCCGGAGCTTTACCACCTTCGGACGCGAGACTGGTATGAAAAAAAAAGAACCTTCCTTTTGTGTGTAGTTTTTGTTTGTTTGGGAAATTTTGTCGTGATTTTTTCTAAACAAAAATTCCCTAATGTTTTCTCCTTATTTTTCTCTCTTCCTTCCTTTGACTTGACTTTACTAACCCAAAAAAAAAATATTAAGTTGGAACATTTCAGAAAAATCTTTTTTAGCTAGTAGTCTAGTAGTTAATACATTATGTAGTTTGTTGAGTAGCGTAGAGTAGACCATTGAAGTGTATTTGAGAAAGATTCACTTTTACAAAAAAAAAAAAATGCATTTTCTATTTTTCATTTTGAATGACAAGGATTGTGAGAAGTGGAATTTTGCTTTACTAATTTGACATGATTATTTTTGTTGTCTCATTAACATAGATTCATCATCATCTTGCTGCAGCCGGGCTTCCTCCGATGCCGGGTGGTGCTCCTCTTCTTGGATTTCCTCCAGCTGTCCCACCATCATCAGGTATTAATTATGGCAGCCTTTTACTTTACACTGGCTCATGATATCATGACAAATTACTAACCCGCAATGTACGAATCGCAAATGGAAATAATTGGAAAAATTTCAAAAACTAATTTTAAATTGATTATCTTTTTTTTTCAAATCAAAATAGCTGCAGGTCCTCACCCTCCATTTGATGCAGCAAGATTGGTAAATCATGAATGTTTATAATCATAATTCTTTTTGGCAAACTTTTTTTTAAAGTAATAAAACTACTGTACACACACGCATACGAGTGTGTTTTTTTTCTTTCTCTGACTTTAATACTGCAGTTATATTTGACTTTATGATGATTCTTTATTTTGACAAGAGGTTTTCCCTTTCCATAATTTACAGCCTCATCCACTCTCAATCAAGTCCGAACCGAGGGATGAACATCCAGGAGGGAAACACAGCGAAGACTTGCGAAATGTATGGGTCCGTTCCACACACTCTTTTTCTTTTAGTTTCCTTTTCTATTATTTTATAATTTTCTCACTGTACTTTCCTTCATTTTTTTTTATTTGTCTCACTTTGCAGTTTTTATTTGAATTTACTTTCTCTCCTTTTTTGAAATATCATTTTCTTTCGTTTTCGATTAATTTTTCAATATTATTTTCTTATTTATCACAAACAGAAAATAGTAGCAGTAGTAGTAATGCATGAATAAATATATATTCAAAAAACGTAGTAAATTAAAAGATTAGAGAGTCAATTGAATGTATAGAGAAGGGTGTGTATACGTACAAAACGGGATAATTAGCCTGGCTTATGTTCAATGATTCGTGGGATACAATAACGAAGAGTAGGAGTAGTTGAGTGTCAGTAGAGGAATTAGGACTAAGGATGGATGTTAGAGTTTAGTGCTTGACTGATGAGTGGAGTGGGAGGAAATGGAGAAAGAAGAAGGAGAAACAAGTTGTGTAATTTAATCTGATTTTCGTTTTTGGAATCCTTCACAGAGGAATTCAATATCTCCATTGGACCGAGACAGGGAGAGTCGAATGAGGATGAGAAGCCCACCATCAGAAGCGGAAGTTCATGAGTCGTTGAAGCGGAGAAAGGAGGAAATCAAAGCCAGTGTTCATGAACGTGAGCGTGAGCGAGAGAGGGAACGAGAGAGAGAAGTAAGTTAAACTACTATATACATAGTCTCCACACACACACACAAAAGGTGTATTTCTGAAACAGCTGCTGTTTGCAAACGTCTCTTCTTTTACCCGTATCAATCCACAAGACTGTCTTGTGTGTGTGCCTCCCTCCCTGCCACACACTACACTAAAGTTATTACGACACGCTAGCTGAAAGTACAAACAGTTTTCACGTGGCTCAAAATGAAACATTCTTCCTTTCAAATTCATTGTGATGGCACACACACACACACACAAATAAAAAAGTGCACGTCTTGTGTCTCAAGGTTTACTTTCCAATCTTCCAAGTTTTATCCTGTTCATTCATGCTTTATTTTCTAGTAAAAAAAAGAATCATTTTCATTTTCAAACCAATTGAAATGGTCTAAATATAATATTAGTAATATTCCCTCAGGATTGGTACACAAAAACAATATTCTATGCGAGTACAAACATTTCTGTTACTAAGTAATTGAACCTACTCTTAATTTCAATAGGACAGTGACGGAGAAAGGAGTGATCAAGACTTAGTCGTGGATGTGGCTAATGAGGTAAGCTCAAAATAAAATATGCTAATCTACGTTTAAGATCCAAATTCAAGACCAAAATCAGAGCTGAAAAAATTAATAAAAATATGATTGTCCACAAAAAAATAGGAAAATGGATCTCCCAGGACAAATGGAGACGTAAAGGAAGAAAGTTTTGGTCCCCGAAGTTCAGAGAGACCACGAAGTAGAAGTGGAAGTAGTTCAAGTCGATCCACACCATCATTGAAAATTAAAGAGGTAAAGTCCGTACAGACTTAATGGATATTGAAGGACTAAAATATTGCATATATGGAGGAGGGGAGAGTCGCTAAAATTAAAATAATACACAAAATGTGTTTGCGTGCATAGTGAGGAAAGTCAAAGTTTTCGTTCCAAGAAAACGGGAGTGATATTGTCAATGTGAACATGGGAGGTTTCGAACTCTCTGTCTTCCTTCCTCTCCTTTTTCTCTCCATGCTCGACTGTTGTGATAGTTAGTGTGGTTAGAGGGGGAGGAGGAGAATTGTACATGTTACGTCATGGCTGTCACCATTAATGAAAGTGACATTTATTCAATCGGTGCTAAAAGTAAACTTGAGATTCCATCCTGTCCCCCCATCCCACACTCCCAGTCACATTGGCATGTTGGTCGATAACTTTGAGTCCCAGCGGAGAGGAGGAAGGAAGAAGAAGAGATAAGAAATATCTAGGGGCGCTTTCACTCCCGCCCGCCCGCGCTCTGTCTCTCTCTCATATTATGCACTTGATTTACGTGTAAACTTTGATTTTCTTGACTGGTTTTTGTCTTCAACACTCTCTCACTCTCTTCTACTCTCTCTCACATTACAGAATGATGCCTCGACGCCCGTGTCGAAATCTGTGACTCCAACCCCGGGTATTCCTGGAGTTGCCCGACCCCCACTCCCTTACCCTTATTCTCCAGGTATGTATAATTGTTTGTTCAAATTTCCACAACACTTATTTATCCTTACATGTATAAATCATATCTTAATTCAATTGAGTTGAGGATTCCGAACCCAGAAAGTTCTTCCACCAAATCCAAAACTGTTTTTCTCTCTCTCTCCCTCTATTTCTCTAATCGGGTCTAAATTTGTGGTTTTGAAGCTGGAGTTCGTCCTGGCGATCAGCCGGTTGTCCCTCCTGGCTACCCGCCTGGTCTACATAATGGTGGAGCAAATGTTGGATATGCTCGTCCTATGGTAAATTTCTTATTTTTTCCCTCTTGTGTTTTATAATCATTTATTTTTAAAAAATGTAACAGTCAGTAAGTAATTCTCATATAAGAACTCTCTCATTCTCTCAATTTTAAATTCTTCACATTTTTTGTTAAAATGCTGTAATGAAATGTAAAAGAGAGAAACACAATATAATTTTTTATTGTGATACTAAATGTTCAAGTTAAATGTGTCGTGTTGAATTTCACACTTGATTGTGAATGAAGTTTTTTTTTGTTTTTTGACTCCTTTTTAATGTTAACTATATAATGTGTGTGACTTTTACGAATGTCTACATAATTTTATTAGATTATGATGAAATGAAGGTTGTACATATCAAATAATTGTTATGTGGTGTTGCTAATTAGATTTACTTGTGTGTGTCTGTGTTTTGTGTAGGTCAACTTTGATGGAAGGGGATCTCAAATACCACCTAATGGCCCTAACGGGTAAATTATATAATAAATAATTTTGATTGCAATGTGATGTACAGTTAGTATGTACTGTGTAATGATGATGTGTGCCGCGGTAGGGTAGTAGTGTGAAATGAGAGTCTAAAGTCTAAATAATTATGAAGTATTAATAATAATAATAGCAGAAGGATTTTAATCACATTTTTTGTGTGGACTTCAAACATTTATTTTATTTCTCTATTTTTTTTCCTTGTGTGTGTGTATTTCAGATTACCGACATTGCCTGGCGGCGGCAAGCCGTAAGAATATAATTTCTCTAAAGCATTTTTAACTTTCAAAGAGACTTCTTCTATCTTACATCTCTCTCTCTCTCCATCTCTTCCCGTGAAGGATTTTTTTCCCCATATTCTGACGACTCTGCTAACTCCACGCTCCTCTCCTGTCTCACTCTCACTCTCTTTCTTGTATTATTATGAAATTGGATTTTTTTCCTTCCTGTGAGAAGAAGGTGAGGAGTAGGAGAAAAAAGTTGTTTGGTCGTGAATCATTTTGGTATTCGTGAGAAAAAGTGTTGCAAGTTGTTGAGTTTAAACCAAGGAACAGGGAATAGAGTTACATTTGATATACCCCCATACGCACACAACTTGTGTATTATGACTCGACTGTAGTAGTAGCATGTGCTACTATTATAAAATTTTGTCTAGTGTTTCCTCTCTCTCTGTTCATTTCAATTTTTTTGGGGGGAAATAATATTGTAAACATGACTAATATTACATATACAGGGTGTCTCGTTGAAAAAGCAACAAACCCCGGAGCTCGTACCGGAGTTGTGTTGCACTTTTCTTCCAAAACTCGAACTCCTCCTGGTGCAGCATTCGATTCTGCTTCCTCGAA